>PVIY010044173.1:0-19869 GCA_004026745.1 Myrmecophaga tridactyla
ACGTCTTGATGTGTGCGCCCCATCCGGGGGCGGGTGTCAGTCCAAAAACGAACTTCACGTTTTCTTCTGAGGAGGAGTGTGGGGGCGACCCCACTGCTGGGAGGGGCTGCCTTGGTTTCCCTTGGGGGCCTTTTGGGCCGGGCAGGTGGGTGCATGGACAATACCTTCAACTCGCCTGAGGCTCCTGCTGGGCCCCTGCACGTGGAATCAACCACGTAAGCCGCGTACCAGTGCCCTCCCCGTATCTGGCCCGTCGTGACCACTCGGCCGAGCCAGCCCCCAGGTCTAGAAGCTTCTGCCACAAGAATGGGAGGGCCGCTCGAGCCCCCTCGGCTTCTGTGTAACCAGCAGAATAGGTGCCATGGCGTCCAAAGCTTAGGGGTGCACCCCTCCCAGTCAGACTACTCCCGGCACTTCCCACCCCTGACCCCTGCCTCGCCCTCGGCGACCTGGGCTCCAGAAAACCCACCCGCAGCCCCTCAGCGGCAGGCTAAGGTTCTCCGAGCAGGAGTCTCCACTTCCGCGCCTACCGCGGCAAAGCACGACGGGCCTCCGGACGCGGGAGGGATCAGAGGAGGCCAAGAGCCTGAGGCTGGACCGGGAAAAACCGGGCCCTCCAGGCCCGTCTTTGGCAGCCGGCCCAGGACTGGGTGCCTGAGATTGTTGGAAGTCAATTCCCAGAACATCAGATACAGAGTCAAAGATTATACAAGAACACATTCCTCAGCCTGGGACCAGTGTATGCCATTTATCCATGGCTCAGGATCAGCCGGATTGGGTTCTGCTATCTGGGACAACAGCAGTGGGGCAGAGGTGCTGGGGTTCCAAAATCAACAAGGCACAGCTGGGTCAGGAGGCCTGCTGGCTGGTTTGAGTCTGAGGCAGTGCGCCATGAAGACTAATTCATCCTCTTTCCCTGAGGGATGCAAACACTGAGCTTTGAATGTCTACCTCCATCACAGCTACCCCCTGCCTGGGGCACACAATGCTCAATAAGGATTTGTTGAAGTTGTTAGCCATTCATTCCACAAGTATTTACTGGGCACCTGCTGGGTGCCCAGCCTGGGACTAGGGTCACTTGGGAAATCTTGTTGATAACAATGATAATCATTATCAAAGCATCTACCCTGGGTCTGACACCATGCTTGGCTTTTTTAAATTGATTTTTAATTTTCAAAATAATTATAGGAGGGAAGTATTATTATCCTTACCTATTAAATAGATAAGAAAGCTGGTGTCCAAAGAGTCTAAGTAACGTGCCCATGAATGCCCAGTGAGAAGTGGCAGAATGAGAATTTGAATCTAGGCTGTTGACACTAAACTCAGGCTGTGGACACCAAAGCCTGATCCTGAACAAGACGCTTGACTGCCTCCTAGAATGGGGATAGATGATGCTGGGTCTTAAAAGCCATCGACTGCTTGGGAAGGCAACAGTAGGGAGCCATTGCAGGTTGTTGAGCAGGTGAATGGTGGAATTGAAGTTCTATTGTGTAACCTTGTACTGTGATACCATATGGAGCAGCAGTCCCTGGGTCTCTAGAAGACCCTGTAGAAACAAAGATGTAGGGACTAGTATGTTTCTCTTCATTCCCTCTTAGTTGTTGCATTCCCACGACTAATGCTTTGACAAAAACCTTTATTGGACACCTGCTCTGTGCCTCGTGCTGTCCTAGGCTCAGAGAATAAAGAGGCAAAAAGAGCATGGTATCTGTCCCCAAAGAGTTCCCAAGATAGTGGGAACTCCAGAATGCATAGATAGGTAAAGCACGGTTCAGTGCAAGAAGTGCTGCTGAATAGGTCCAAGGGGTCCTATAGACAGAGAAGAACAACCAATAGTTCTGCCTCCAGGAGTGGGAAAAGCTTCTGAACTGACAGCAACAGGGTACAGAGGCTTTTCAGAGGTGGCACTGAAGGAGGGGTACTCTGAAAGACTTATCCTTCAGCTGCATGGCCAACCAGTGAGCCCCAGAACACAAAACTTGCTGATCAGGCCCAGAGTGAAATGTGTACAGTCTGCTCAAACACATTCCTGATGGGTAAAAAACAGCCCCCTCCTGCCACTCAGGTTTTGCCATTGGATGGGTCATTTCTCTTTTGAGGGATATGATAGTTCCAGGTAACTGGCCAGCAGGCCAGCAGGTACAGCAGATGTGCTGTCTGGGTCTGGCAGCCAGCTTAGAACCAACCGCAGCCTTGGCCCAACTGCCACGTAACAGCTGCTCACTCGTTCCCTCTGATTAAGAACTGTGAGCACGGAACAGGCCATGCCCAGAAGATCTGGAATAATCAGCATCAGCGTTTTGCCTTTGCCATCTAAGACTGCAAACACGCTCTCATCTGACCTAATCCTTGGTGTTAATGATGGTAGAGCAATTTCAGGAAGCAACTTGCAGCATTGATAAGGAGAGGAAAAGCACCATGGGGTCTGGGAAGTAGAGCTCTTCAGAGAAGATGCAGCTGCTGGCCCCCG
Organism: Myrmecophaga tridactyla; assembly: GCA_004026745.1. Taxonomy (NCBI): domain Eukaryota; kingdom Metazoa; phylum Chordata; class Mammalia; order Pilosa; family Myrmecophagidae; genus Myrmecophaga; species Myrmecophaga tridactyla. The sequence continues at coordinate 2,471 of PVIY010044173.1, forward strand.
AGAGGCACATCATAAATGCTGCCCTCTCATCTGGCCTGTTTGAGGGTGGGGATGGTAGGAAAAGAGGGAAAAGAGACATGGGGAAGGGATGTGTATGGGACAGAGAGGTGGAGGCTGTCCACACTGCACTTTAGAACAAATTAGAAAAGGGCATTCTTTGTTCTTGGTAAATGTAATCCTGAGGCAGGCAGGGCACACAACTTGTTGAGTAGAGAGTGTGGGCTGGATTTGAGCCCTGAGTTGTCTCCTCAGCTGGCTGTCTTTGTGCAGTGAACATCCTGCACCACTGTACATGGCAGCCTCCAGGAAGAGAAGAAAAGCAGAGGACATGACAGGAATCTGAAACCAGCATGGTGGTAAGGAGGCAGGGGAGATGCAGTATCTGATTTCATCCATTAATAGAAATGCTAGAAGGGGCCTTAGTTGGAGACCATCTAGGTGAAACCATTTAGTTTACTGAAAAGCTTATAGAGGGGAGATGATGGTCAAAAGTCATTTGACTTTTCCCTTAGTAAGAAACCCCATTAATAACAGTAAGATCAGCAGGTATCACAGGGTAGTGAGGGCCTGCCTGAAAAATTGTGGCAGAAATCTCTATGCTACTGGGAAGCTGGCCATGGGGTTCTCCATGCTCTAGCCCCACCACCATCCCAGACAAATTTCTCCATTCCTCCTGGAGGGTGGCAGTCTCTCTGCCAAATGCTCCACCATCTCAACCAGAACCACACTCTGCCCTCCCTCCTACTTCTCCCCAACTACCTTGGTCCACGTTTCATCTGGCTAAAAGGAAGCCAGGGGCCCTCCTGCAGTGGCTCAGCACCTTTCCTGCTCCTAAGATTCCCCCACACCCACTGTGCCCTGTCCTGGCATCTGTCTGCAGCCAAGCGGACACTGGATTCTCACTCACTTCTCTTGCTCTCCTCTTCCTTCCAGCCATACATGGTTTTCCAACTGACGGAGGTCTTCCTGTTCCTGACAGCCTGGTGATGGGAACCCTCACCCCACCAGGGGATCCACTTAAAACTTAAGTCAGATTGTGTCACAACTCTGTTGTAGACCCTCTCATGGCTCCCATCTCACTCTGAGAAAAGCCAAAGGACTTTCCTGGCTATAGTCTCTGCCCCTGCCACTGCCCATGGCCTCTCTGGCTTCAGCTCCTTGTTCTCTTCTCCTTCCTGAGCCCACTGGCCTTCTGACTAGCCCAGTAGGCTCCTGTCTCAGGGACCTTATGCCTTTCGTGCCCTCAGCCTGGGACACTCTCCCCTTGGATATCCGTGTAACTCCCTCCCTCAGGTCACTCAGGCCTCTGCCTGAAGGCCACCTTCTCAAGCAGCCTTTCCTGGATACTTTCTAACATATGTATCTTGTTACTCTCATTCTCCTGGCCCTTCTTTATGGCATTATCTATCTCCCCCGCTAGTATTTATGTAGGGACTACATCTCCAGCCCCCAGGACACTGCCTGGCACATAGAAGGTGCTCAACTAGTCAAATGATTGAATGGCAAGTCCACCCTTTCCCACTGTAGCATCCACTCCTTTGGGAGAGCCCTGTTGTTACTCACCAGTCCCAGACAGGCCCTGTGTCTCCCCTACCACACACATCTCATCTATCCTTTCCACCAGCAAACATTTATTGAGCATCTATTATGAATTCAGTTTAACTGTTGCTTGACAACTATCAGACTGAGATTCTCTGGGCTCCTTGGCCAGTACCATAGAGAAGGGAAGGATCTATAATCGTTTACTGAGAACTTACTGTGTGATAAACATAGCAGTACAAACTTCACACCTTCATACACTGAATCCTTTTAATAACCCTGTGATGCTACTATATGATGATACTGTGGATCACTGATTATACACTTTGGATGATTATATGGTATGTGATATACATATATATATAATGTATCTCAATAAAACTGCATTAAAAATAAAAAAATAAAAAATAATCCCATGATGATGCTCTCTCATTTAAAAAAAACCTTTCCTCCTCTGTGCCATGTGCTATACTAGCTCATATCTGGGGATTTAGAGACAAGGGGTCCTGGTCTCTTTAGAAGTTTTGTCCAGTGGAGTTAGAGCACTCATTTTGAGTCTGTGTTCTCAATAGTGGGCACTATTCACCTCATTTTACAGACAAGGAATCTAAAGTACAAAGTGGTTCAGTAACTTAACTTACCCAGGCTCACACTGATAAGTGGCAGGACAGGACTACAACCTAGGACTATTCAGGTCCAAAGCCCCCATCTTTGCCCAAGTATTATGCTGTCTGCTTCCACAATCCTCTTCGCAAGGCCTCTGTGTTCCCCATGTTCCTCTGGACCCTTACCTAGCCCCCACTCCCTGACCAAGCTGACAGGGCCAAGCTCACCCACCATGCAGCTTGGGGTGGGAAGACCCTGTGCAGGCTGGCAGGGTTTTAACCTTCCTTCTTATGATTGCCCTAGTAGAGCTCACAGCCTGTAAGTTCCTGCCTCTGCCACCCACGCATTTAATCCAGTATCTAACTTGGTATTGCTGGTCACAGTATTAGAAACCTCAACGCTACAAAAGACTTTAATGATCATCCAACCCACTTAGATTTTACAGATCTGGAAACTGAGGCCTAGGGAGGGGAAGAAACTTACCCAAGGTTGTTTTGCCAATGAGTAGCAATTAGAGATAAAAGCATTTAATAGGAACTTGGAAGACAATCTGTCTCTAGATCCTTTCTTCTTCCATCCCAGTTCCTTCAGGGGCAGGAACAAGTTTCCTTGACTTTCAGTTGATTGATAATGCAAATATGCTATCCCTGGGCCTCTCATCATAATAAGGGCTACCCCACCATCATGCTTTATACCCTACTGGATTGCCAGTGTGCTTGGTTATACCTGGGCCTTTCCTCCTGTCATTTCATCTGATAGAATGTAGCCTCTGATGGGCCAAATACTACCCATCTTTCAAGTACCATCTCTTCCAAGAAGCCAACCTAGATTCCCCAACCAGACACAGTTTCTCCATCCATTGAGCCTCTAGAAAACCTCTTAAGTAGGTTTTTTTCCTCCTCTTCTCACTTTGGTCCTCCAGAGCCTGGCCTTTCCTAGGCTTTAGCTTTCTCTCTCTCTCTCTTTTTTTTTTTTTTTTTTTGCTGAAATTAAATTTTTTTAAAAATTTAATTTGATTTGAACATCACCCACCATTCAGTCTGTCCACTCTTAGGCTTGCCTTAGCTCTCCACTCAATGTAAATCCATTTCCTCTTGCTTGAGCATCTTGGGAAATGGAGATTGAGTCCTCATATTTCTTCAGAAGTTTAGAAGCAAACTATTTCCCTCCCTGGTTCCGGCCTCCCACCAGCAGACTTGACGCCTTCCTAGGTGACATGCTCAGGCCTGGGTGGGAGCTGGAACAGCTGGATTTTCACCTGGAAAGCCTCTTGACTGATTCTGTTTCTGGAACCCACTCCCATATCTCCCCTGTGCCTCAGTTGAGGCTCTACCCAGGCTGCAGGATTCACTGTCTCCTCCCTCCTTTAGGCTGTCATTTCATTCCAGCTCCAGATTCTCTATCACTACTCTTCCTGACTGGACTGGGGTAGCCTGTAAAGCCACCGAGGTGAAACACTTTTTTTTAAGCTCTAAATTCATTTTCATGCCAAGCTGCTTGTTTCTGTCTGCCTGCCTGCTGAAGGCAACTGAAACGTGTACAAAATGCCACTAGCCAGGATTTGTGTGGAAGCTGAAATCCCTATGGCCCTGCCCTGGAGTTCTGTTCATGATTTCGGCTTGCCTGCCATGATTTTCCCAGGTTCTATTAACCCTGAGCCCTGCACTGAGAGAGGAGCTCATCAGACACTTTGCATCTTGCCTCCTTCACCCCTGGCTTAGAAAAGTTGCCTTGATTAGGGAAGTACTTGTTCCCCAGTCCTCTGATAATTCTATCAGGAGCCTGGGTGATAGCTCAGACATGAGGCTGAGGGCCTCTTAGAGGCTGCCGCTGGAGGGCTGCAGGCAGAGGGCCCTGTCCTCTCCACTTACGGTGTGACCTTGAACCCGTCCCTCACTGTATCACTGCTTCTTAGGTCATAGGCTTAACTTTGGGGGATGATCATATTCATATTACCACCCCCTCCAGAGATGGTATTAGAATCTAGTTAGATGAGGATATGTTGGGAGCTCCTTGAAAGAAAAATGCCATCATAAATCCATAGAAGTTTAGACCCAAAGGGCGTTCAGGAACCGAGTCTGGGGCCCTCATTCAACAGACGGAAAAACTGAGGCTCAGGGAAGGAAGTTACGAAGTTCATTTAGTGACTAGCCCCAGCTTGAAAATCAGTTTCTGTATTTTTTTTAGCTGGAGGGGCAAATAATTGTATAAAGTCCTCCCCGTGTGAATTTAGAGAGTGATGGAGAGGAAGAGACAGACCCCGAGCTTGCAGCTCCCCCTGCCAAGGCCCAGTCAAATGCCCTGGAGCCAGTTACCAAAGCTGTTTCCTCACCTACAAAATGGACATTAGGATGCCCCGTTCATAGGCCTGTGGGAGAGGATGAAATGAAGTAAAATGGTAAAGCACTTGGCATCTAGTAAGTTTGTGAATAACAAGTTCCTTCCCTTCTCGTTTTTTTAATGCAATTTTATTGAGATATATTCACATATCATATTCTCGTTTTATCTTAAACAGATCACAAATACTTTTGAAAAGGAGTCCTAAGGGGAACATTTTCTTTAGAGGTGAATGTTACCAAAGGACAATTGTGAGCTTTGGATTCCTTCTTCTTTGGAGGTTTTTCTTATACAGTGAATGTGAAATGGCCTTTTCCCCTTCAGTGTAAAGAGGAAGTAGAAATATTCCTTCTTTCTCCCCTGCTGTTCTGCTGCATAAGAGCTTCCTCACAGGTACGTGGGGCAGCAGCTCTTAATGGAGCTGTAGCCAGATCCTCAGAGGAAAGTGATTTTTATGAGATTAGCTGAGTGGTGAGGCTAATAGTTTATGATCCAATAAGCATACCAGTTATGGCCATTTGTTCTCCCTCCCTTTCCTCTTCCTTCCTGCTGTGCCTCCGCAGGCCTTGTTTAGGTTTTGCTTGGAAGGAATTTGGGGACAACCAAGGCTGGTGACACCCTGAGATGGAGCAGTCGGATCAGACATCACAGCCTGCAGGACAGGAGATTCAGGTTCTAAGCTTTGCTTTGCTGCCAACTTCTTGGCGTCTTTTAAGGCAGATCACTGCTTTTTTGTGCCTCATCTTCCTCCTTTGCATGTCAAAGGTAGGATAATAGGAAAAGGTCTGAGCTTGGAATAAGAAGTCCCCAAGTTCAAGTCCTAGCCCTGTCTTGTACTAGCTGGCAACCCTGGGCCCATTATTCCATTCATTCATTTCACTGTGTACAAGGCTCTGTGCTACTTGCCTTTCTTGGGTCCTCAGTTTGTTCATCTAGAAAAGGACATAAAAATGCCAACCTTAGAGGTTGCTTTGGGGGACTAACATAAAAGTATATACAAGAAGCTTGCACAGACCATAGAAACTGAGAAAGGGCAACACTAAATTTTCATTTTCTTCTAAGATTCCTTATTGTTGACTTTCTCTGATTCTATGAAATCATATACTGGGCAGTTAACAGTATTCTAAAAACTAGATTTAGTGATGGGCGTATAAGAGGGGGTCTATAATTACTTATTGAATAAGTTCAACTGTAAAGCAGGATATAAAGTGCCAAGAAGGAACTGGCTCTTTATAAGACGGTAGCCACAGAACTGGGCCAGGTCACAAAAGCTCATCTAACTTTACCACTTGAAAGGAAGGCTATCAATCTGTGTCAACAGAAAAGAGTGTTCCCAGGCCCTCAGAGCCAGGCTGACATCTCAGTGCTGGCCTCTCAGTCTGAGCAGTTGCTGGTTTTCTACATCCAAGGGGTGGCAGACATGGCTTAGTAAAATCGTGAAAGGCATTGGCAGTCTTCTGCCTTTTGAAGAAACTACAAGGCTAAACTTTTATTCAGAGTGGCCTCTAGTGGCTAATTTCCAAAATAGCATGCTAACTGGAAACAGCAGCTGAAGGAATCTTCTCAGAATGACCTAGATTCAGAAACTTAGGGCTAACAGGGACCAAACCGAAATCTTTGCTTGATGAATGAGGGCCTGTGAGTTCCTGAGGTAAAGTGATCTTCCCAAGGTCACAGAAAGTCCTCTCATCTCTCTGCCCACTCCCTTGCTCATACTGGCCATCTATGATTTCAGATGCAATTAGGGACTATGAAACACCTGTTTGGAAAAAAGCTTCAATTTCTGAATCAGACCAAGCCAACCTTAGAGTGAGACCCAAGACGTTTTCTTCCCCTGCACTTTGCTTCTCTGTCTGTAAAAGAATGTGGCTGGAAGATCCCCAATTCTAGTATTTATCTAAATAGTGGTTAGTAATTCAATCTACAGGCAACGGGACCCTCAATATAAGCAGGATACTCCATCATAAACAAATGCACTTTTCATTGCTTACTCCTCCACACATTGTGATGAGTGCAGTGTGAGAAGGCCACAGTGACGGCTCAGATTGGCTTGAGGATCTGGGGGTAGGAATCATTTCCCTTGTGCAGGAAAGCTATTTTGACATATTGTGGAGACACAATCCAAAAATAAATCAGGCTGTGGACTTTCAGGGAGGTTTGAAGAAAGAAGGGTTTGCTGCCACACTAGCTAAAAGCCTAGGTTGAGAGAATTGGGGTCCAGCTATTTCTGCAAATGAATCTCATTTTTTTCCTGATGGATAACAATTTTTTATTTGGTTCATTCAGCAATAACCTCACTTTCTGAGCTTAGTCTGATTCCAGTGGGGAAAGACTGTGAGAATTCAGGTTGCTGATACATTGGGAATAAAGAAGCCTGAGAGGTATGTGGTGGCTTCAAGAACCACTTGTAATAACAATTGCTGACATTCATTGCATGCCTTCTAAATGCCGGTTTCTGCCCTATGTGCTTTACCTGTACGAACTCATTTAATCTTCAAAACAGCCCTATGAGATTAGGACCACTACCCCCATTTTAGTGTTTAAAGTACAGAGAAATTAGGAAACTTGCTCAAGTTCACACTGCTTATAAGTGAAGAAGTGGGATCTGAACGCCAGTATTCTGGTTGCAGAGTCCTTTTGAACTTCAATGCTAGAACTGCTAAGACATTTCTCCTACATTTTCTGACATGTCTACTGACTGTGCCTCCCCATACTGGTGCCCATATAGCAATGCTGGTTCCGCACACCACAGTCTAATGTCCACAGTGCACTGAAGTAGGAATGGAAAGGCACCCACTTTTCACTTTGTTTTGAATCACTTTTTGTTCCCAAGGTCACCAGGATTAGTCAAAGAACAGTGGTTTAGAAGGCAGAAGATCAGGTTATGGTCCTGACTGACTCGTGCTCTTACAAAAATCCCCCTCCCCAGGTTCATGGTGGACAAACATGACCTCTGGAACTCTGCTACTCAAAACGTGGTCTGTGGATTTTGTTCTCGTACGAGCTACGTTTCTGTAAGATATGATGGCTCGTGTATCTGAGAGAGGCTAGAAAACTTCATTCTTTGCTCCTGTTTGTGGTTCTGTCTTTGTGGGGTTTTATTTTATTTTTTTTGCAAATACATGTACAATAAAATGTTCCTTGTTTAAAAAAAAAAGTGGTCTGTGGAAGAAATGCAGAATCTCTGGATGAATGCTAGGTTAGAACCTGCATTTAAACAGGATTTCCCAGTGATCCCTGTGTGTGTTAAAGTATGAAGCTTGGGTTGGGGTCCTTGGGAGCCATACACTTTATAATCTGGGTGCCAAACTTCCCACCCACTCCAGGGTCTTGTTTGAAGGCCTCTTATAATGCTTTGTCTACTCCCAATTTCAAGCCTTCTCCAAAAAATCTAGAATTTCCTTCCCTTCCTACCAAAGCTGTATCTCTCCCATCCCTTGATTAGCTCCACATCTGTTCTCAGTATTATCTCAACCTGAGTTATAAATGCATCCTTGTCTTCTCATAAGCTACCCCCACCTCGATTTTTTGTGGTATGACTGAAACTTGTCCTAACCATTACCCTTAAAGGGTAAAGACACTCATACAAGAAAAGGATTAAGATTCCTTTTAAAAGAACTTCCCTTACAGTGAAACAGGAATTTCACATCTCTGGCTAACTGGTAGATTCACTAGAAATTGTGAAACAATTCAAGTTTCACTCTTTGATGTCACAGGCACATATCCCGTATGTATGATCACTTCAGAAAGTGTTTGGTGTATCTTTCAAGAAACAAGGAACTGTGCTTTGTGTTGCTCTCTTTCCAATTGTATGCAGAACCTTGTTTTACTTTTCTAAGAAGTGTTGATACATGTCCACTATCCCCACAACCTAGGTGAAAGTAGGGATTTTCAGGATTCTGGGAAGCAGGTAGATAAATGTTTTATTCCTTTGCTCCTTATCCAATTATGACCACCCAGTCAAAATCAAAAGAAATGTGTTTCTACTTTCCCAGAGTCTAGAATAGTACCTGGCATGCCAAAACCATCTCTGGGAAATTACAAAGTCAGCTTAGTGGTTTGTTGGTGTTCCAGTTTGGAAGCTGCCAGAATGCGATATATCAGAACTGGAATGGCATTTTAAAAGGGAATTTACAGGCGGGCCACAGTGGCTCAGCAGGTAGATTTCTCGCCTGCTATGCTGGAGACCCAGGTTTGATTCCCGATGCCTGCCCATGGCAAAAAAAAAAAAAAAAAAAGTAATTTACTAAATTAAAAGTTTGCAGTTCTAAGCCTATAAAAATGTCCAAACTAAGGCATCCAAGTAAAGATACCTTAATTCAAGGAAGGCCAATGGGTCAGGAACACCTTTGTCAGCTGGGAAGGCACACTGGTCCCTTGCTCCTGGGCTCTGTTGCTTTCAGCCTCTGTTCCTGTAAGGGTTCCTCACTTTGCTTCTCTGGAGCTGGCTTTCATCTCTTGGCTTCCCTCAGCTCTCTCCAGGTTCTAGCTTGCTTAATATCTCATGGTAACAACTGCTGGGCTCCAAGCATCTCCAAATATCTGTGTCTCTGTTCTCCAAGCACCAGTTCTGTTGTTTCTGGTGACTCTCTCTAAAATGCTGCCCATTTCAAAGGATTCCAATAAACTAATCAAAACCCATCTGGAATGGGTGGAGCCAAATATCCATCTAATCAAATGTCACACCCACAACTGGGCACCCACATGTCTATGGAGATAATCTAATCAACGTTTCCAACATACATCGTTGAATCAGGATTAAAAGAAACAGCTGCCTCCAAAAGAATGAATTAGGATTAAAACACAGCTTTCTGGGGTACATAATATTTTCAAACCAGCACAGTTGGTTTTGCTTTTTTGTTGCTGGGGAAGAGAGACAAGAAAGTAGAGAAGAGTTAAAAGTGGACGCTTGGGGTATAGAACCTTGTTTGGCCATTCCATAAAGTAAATCACCAGTTCCAAAATTTATGGAGTGATAAGGAACATTAAAGCCATAATCCCATTCTCAAAGAACTATCAGTTTAAGGGAGCAAATAGCAGAACACCTATTCTCTCTGGACACATAATGATCCACCTAAGGTGGCCCTCTGCAAGCCCACAGGATTCTTCAGTTCTGTCAGTACACTTCTTTCTTCAGTTCTGCCTTTTTAAAGTTAGAACTGCTCTTGAATGGGAGAAGTCCACTGGAGAGCCACAAGCCTAAAATTGTGTGAAATCTTGAAGATATGAATGTTGCAACACTACCGGAGATGGGTTAGGGATTAAAATAATTGTTACAACCTCACAAAATACTTAAAATCAGACCACAGAAGCAATTTTAACCATCAGTGGTATTTTATTTTGGAAGTTTCTATGTATTACATATGTATTAACTTTGTTCTTATTCTTAACCCTCTTAAAGAAAAGAAAAAAGGAAAAGAAAAAAAAGGAAGATTAAAAAAAATAGCATATAGAAATCTATCTAGTTTCTCTAAAATCTTAAGTTAAAAAAATCTAAGTGATGCCTTTCTTTTTTATGAGAACATGGCTTTTTAAGAAGAATTCAGCCTATACTTGTGCTTACTACAGAATTCCACTCCTTCTTGGGAATAAAATGGTCATTGCTTCTGCTATCTTTTAATAAACTCATTTCTCAATTGTTACGCATTATCATTCCCCACTTGACACCTTCTTAGAAACTTGATTGTTGGATGTGTTTTTCATCTGGCAAAAATTCAGTGTGGCTTTCCGTGGGATGTCTGAGTATCAGAGACAGTAGTGTTGATGCTCTGGTTTTGAGGGAAAATAGAGGAGAGATGCAAACTTTCCCTGGAAGAGCAAATGTAGGAGACTGAAATAGGCTGTGCAGAGTTAAGAAGGCTGGCAGACACCACTTGGTTTTGGATTCTGTGGCTGTCAGCCACCAAAGATCGCCATACAGGCCATAATATAAATCTCCCAAGGAAGAAGTTTGGTTAAATACCACACGGAGAGACAGATCCTGCTGCATTCTGTTCCAAGTGGATCAAAGTGGACGTGCACCAGAAGGAGTGTGGATCACTTGCAGTTAGCGGTAACTTGTGCATGAACTTGTATGTGCTGATGTAGGCATGGGGAGAAGAGAAAAGAAGTATTTTGTTAAAATACACTTCCATTTCTAACTCACCCAGCTTCCTTAGTTCCATGATTTGCAAGGCCAAAAGGACATTTAGAATTACATGTAGTTCCAAGTCATCTGGCAGCTGGTTCACAGGGCCATCTCTGATGACCCAAAGATCTGTTCAAGAGGACAGCAAGTCTACCCAGAAGGGTAGGCCTTGATGATCTTCACATCATCCACTGGGCGGTCCTGGGAGTTTGTTTCTACCATTCCCACTCGATTCACCATTCCTATGCCCTGGCACACCCGGCCAAAAATGGTGTGTTTGCCATCAAGCCACTGGGTGGGGGCCAGGGTCACAAAGAACTGGCTGCCATTGGTGTCTGGCCCTGCATTAGCCATTGCGAGAATTCCAGCCCCTGGTAGAAACAAGGAAAGAGCAAAGAATATGAATAACCCCATGGCTCCAGCCTGGAGCTGCTACACCATCCTAGGGAATAAAAAACGCCAAGACTTTGTTCTGGCTTCTGTCATCGACCACCCAGAACTGGGCAGCCTTTCCTGCAGGACAGGTTCTCTGTCCTCAGTACAAAGGCCATCACTGCTCTACCCTGGGGATCTCATCTTCTTGTCCTCTATCTTTGATGATCTCTACTAGCTGTTGGAACATTTTTCTATTCCTCTTAAAATCCCAGCAAGGCCTCTTGTTTCTATGAGGAAGCTTTCACTATCTAGTTTATAACAGCAGCATTAAACAAGCAGGTGGTCTAGAACACTAAGACTAGCACTCTGAATGGCTCAGGACTCTGTGAGAGGCAGCACCTTCTCTAATCTACCAGGGCTCTTTGCGGTGCCATGGCTGGACAGCTACCTGGCACCAGACTATAGTGTGAGGCATTCACCGTGATTCACAGCCGACAGGGTGCACTTTAAAACCTACTCTCCCTTCCTACCCAGTCCAGCCAGATCATACTTACCTGTGAATTTCAAGTCTGGATGAAGTTCATCTTCAAACTGCTTGCCATATATGGATGCACCACCTCGACCTACCCAATTGGAAGACAAGAAATCAATCAGCCAGTCCCACCATTCTACCTCACAGTGAGAACTTTGGCTCTGGGTCAAGGGATTTTTTAGAGCACCAGAAAGGAAAAGGTAGTGAGAGCAAGCCTAGCCTCCTGTTGGGTATATTGCAAAAGCACAGTCTGGCAACAGAATTAAGCACTGACACAACACATTCAAATCACTGGTTTCATTCAGTTAAGACATTTCTTTTCAAAATAACATTTATGTTTTTTCTTGATTATTAAAATAATACACGTTCACTGTCAAAAATGTAAAAAACATGGATTATCAAAAGAATTTAAAATCCCCTGTAACCTAACCATCTACAGATAACCACCATTCATAGACTGATGTGTTAAGAGGTTTCTTGATTTTTAACATTTTAAAGAACATTTTAGACAGGAGTGCCCCAAGCATACTGCTACTCAATCAACATGCTTTCTTGTTAAATCCTAACCTAATGTTAATAGGTCAGAGATGGCAAAAGAGTTGAAGCCTATTTGCCATCCTTATCCCAGATGATTGAAAATTCATTTAAGTAAATACATAGCAGTAAATGGCAATGTAGCAGAAAGGAATAACATTCTAGTAGGCAGAGGCAGTTGTAATGAGAGGCAGTATAACATTAGAAGAAAATGAAGAAACTCAGGAATGGGAATGATTTGCAACATGACCACCAAAGGTCATTTGTATAATGCCCACAGGAGTGTGGCGCTGTGCTAGGTCCCCTAAGCACAGGTAGCTTTTGTTCTTAGAGCAAAATGATACAAGTTAAATATGGATTTTCCATAGAAAAAAATGTCATAATAGGAGGCAATTTTCCAAACAAATATTAATCAATTATTGAATTAACCATATACCAAGTTGATCACCCTAGAGCAAAGTGAACATTGGATTTATCAGCTTACTCTGCTTACCTGGCAGCCAGAAAACAGTCCAGGCACAGGGAGCTCATCGCCTTTTACAGCCTGCCACATTGCTAAGAAGTGGGGCTCAGTGGTACCATGTCCACCTCCAGAGGCCCCTGGGCTTTGCTAAGATGTTTCCATGGTAAAAGTCCTTAGCTCTAGATTTCAGGATGCTCCACTACCACGGAGTCTGTCACAGTGATATTCAAAGCCTCATTTTGGGGGTGAATCTTCCACCTGGCCTAGGCTACCTATGCTTCTGAAAAATTAATGAGCTATACCAAACAATGTAAAAATCAATTCCCCCAATTCCCACATGCCACTACACTATTAAACAGGGCAATTATGTAACCAGTATGTTCCCTCTGACTTGGCAACCCAAACATGAAGCCACTACTGAGTCAAGCAGGTTCTCTGGGGCATGGGCATGGGCAGGGTGAGGGGGTGGTATTGGCAGTCATGGGGCTGAAGACAAGAGAAAGAGGGATAGGGCTGTGGGTCCAAACTGAGGCCAAGCCTTATGTCTGCTCTCAGGGTAAAAGGCAGGTTTGATTGAACAAGCTGAGGGCACCAGGTTCAGGAGCGCATTGCTTGTCTACAAGCTGAGCCTGGAAAGTGTGAGGGCTGCCAGAACAAAGCCTCAAGACCTCTGCCCTCTAGGAACTGAAAATCATCACATAAACTTCACCCTTCACTGCAAACGGGAAGAGGATTATGCGATAGGCTGATCAAGAGCCACAGCTGAAACATGAGTTTTGAAGCAATCAGGAGGAAAAGGAAAGCGCACGAAGAGCCACTTTCACTCACCAGGCACAGTGTGACCAACTGCAACTGGTATAGGCCTCTATAGCCCCCTTCACCCATAATATGTTACCTTTACATAACCAAATCCATCCTGGGAGGGTTGCAACAAAATGTCAGAAAGACAACAAATTCCAATCAAAACATTTCTTTGGGAATGTGAAATAGGGAGAGGTGGTACTGGTACAAGGATTAAAGATTTCTCTAGTGCAGATCACACTTCATGGAAGGCAATGATCAGTTATCAAGCCAATAATTTGTGAACTTTGCAGTAAAAGCTTGCTACGTTCCTGGTCTAGTACACTGGCGACAGGCACAGACCTGTTTTCCAAGCTCTGTCCGCTTAAGGCTGTTCTTCTCTTCTGCCCCCTCTTTAAAAACATTTATTCAATGTACATAATATTTTAGACATACAAAAGATTCAAAGACTACTTTGACAAACAACTGTGACACCCCTTAAGAAATGAAGTATTCCAAATCCAGTTGAAACCCCAGGCATGAGCCTCCACTGCATTCCTTCTACCCTCTAATCTCTAAAGAGGTAACAAAAACAATCACATCTCCCTCTTAGGAAGCCCTCTTCTGATTGGAACTTTGTCATTGCCACACGTTTTCTTTTTCACTACATAAGTGTATGTCCCTAAAACATATATATTGTTGTTTTGCATGTTTTCAAGTTTATATAAATGGTTTCATATTTTCTGTATTCTTCTGCAATTAGCTTTTTTGTTCACTATTGTTTGTGAGGTTCACCCATTTTGTTCTGTGCAGCTCTCTGTGGTATTCCTTCCATTGTATAGTATTATGCCTTATTTTTTCTTAGGTTGATGAATACTTAGAATCTTTCCAATGTTTTGCTATAGAAACCATGCTGTAATAACCACTCTTATACTGTCTCCTCACGCATGTATAAGAGCTCTTCTAGTGGGGATAAACCTAATGGTGGAAATGCAGGATCTCAGTTTATAAGATATTTCATCATTACTAGATTTTTCCATGTCCTGCCAAAGAGGCTGAAGCAATGTACACTCACAGTACTCTCATCTTACTCCTACCACTCTAGGTCTTTTCTCAGACTTTCTAATATTTGCCAGTCTGAGAGGTATCAGATCTCTTGTGGTAGTTTTAATTAGCTGTGCTGATTTGAAGCTATTATGTACCCCAGAAAAGCCATGTCCTTTAATTCTCATTCACTATTACTGGGTGGATTCTTTTTTATTGTTTCCATGGAGATACGACCCACCCAATTGTGGGTGGTAACTTTTTTTTTTTCCCACATGGGTAAGCACCGGGAATCGAACCTGGGTCTCTGGCATGGCAGGCGAGAACTGAGCCACGGTTGCCCACCTGGGTGGAAACTTTTGATTGGATGGTTTCCATGGAGATGTGTCTCTACCCATTTAAGGTGGGGTTGCTCATTGGAGCCCTTTAAGAGGGAACCATTTTGGAAAAAGCTTTAGAGCCATGATACCAACTAGAGCCACCAGAACCGACAGAGCCCCAGGGAAGCTGCTGAAGAGAAAGCTAGCGCATCTCACCTCGCAACATGTCTTTCCAGCTGAGAGAGAAACCCTGAACATCACTGGCCTTCTTGAATCAAGGTACCATTCCCTGGGTGCCCTAAACTTGGACAGCTTCATAACCCTCCCTTAATTTTACATTTTTACAACCTTAGGACTGTAAACTTACCATTCCATTTCTGGTATGTGCATTCTGAACACTAGCTTTTCTCTGAAGTTGCTAAAACATGAAACAGAATTTCATGTTTACTGGCTATTGTGCTTCCCTCCTCTGTGAACAGCCACTTTTCTAGTAGTTGAAATTTTCATATTTATATGCATATTCTAGATAATACTGATTTTTATCCGTTGACACTTGCGCAAATACCTGCTCCCAGTTGACTATTTTCATTCTTTTAATGTAGTCTTCTGATGCACAGAAGTTTTGTTTTTGTTTTTTTAAGCAGCTGAAATTCCTCAATCTTTTTCATTGTGATGTGTGCTTTCTGCTTTTTTTTTTTTTTTTTTAATCTTTTCTTATCTGTAAGACCTTTGCCTCTTCTGACAGCTCTTCTTCCTCCTCTTGCTTACTGAATGGGAAGACACCCCAACATGAACTGGAGAGCTGTCTAAGACACTTGGAGTAGTCTCTCACACAAAGTTCACTAGACTTGGTGCTACCTGTCCCCACCCCTCCCATGCCACAACTGATGGGATAACGGATTAATATCTGGCCCCAAAGCAGCCACAGATGGGTCAGACACCCCCCAAAAAGGAGGCCTGAACAGACCCTGCAATTCAGCTGTCCTTAAGAATTCCCACCTCCCTTCTCCACCACCTTCTCAACCACAGCAACAAGGAAGGCAGGTACTTAACAAGCCCCCTTTGCAGCTAAGGGTGGCCAAATGACCTTACTGATATTAACAGAAGCTTGCTGAGTAGAGAGCTTCTGGGAAAGCTATAGCTTTTCTGCTAACAAGGAACAAACATATTACTTTGTCCTTCACCCACAGCCCCTTTCCTGTCTTCCTTCTTTCAAAGCAGAGGTGATGTCAGGAGCAGCAATGGCATCATAAGGCAACAAGGAAAAGTATTCAAAAAGCAAGTTGGTACTTGCTTTATCTGCCTTTTTCCCTCCATTCTTTCTTAGTGCTCTATTATGCAGACTTTTGCCCCCTATCACTCTATTGAAACTGCTCTTGTCAATGTCCCCAGTGACTTCCTTGTCACTAAATCCAGTGGTTGATTCTCAGGCTTCACTTTACTCCATCCACAGCAGCATCTGACAGTTGATGTCATCTTTCTTTTTGAAATGCTGTTTTCACTTGGTTTCTGTGAGTCTATGTTCTCCTGGTGTTTCTCCTACTTCCCTTATTTCCCTCTACCAACTCCTCCTCGTCTTCCTCTCCTTTCACAGGTACTAGACCTGCACTGCTGCCTGCAGACTCTCCCTCTGACACTTGCTCCTTCTTCCCTTTATCTTTCATAGACTTTACTCCCCCCCCCCCAATAAATCTCCTGGACTTCTAACTCTGTTTTGGTGTCTGCTTCCCAGAGGACCAAGGCTAATACAACTGCTATCACCCTAGACCAAACGACCACAATCTCTAGGTTTGACAACAACAAAACCTTTCAGCTGGACTTCCTGCTTTTACTCTTGCCTCCCTCTTCTCCATCAGACTATTCTCTACATGGCAGCCAGGGTGATCCTTTTTAAACAAGTCTGATCATGGTACTCCCCTGCTCCAACTCCTTTAGCAACATGCCATCACACTTAGGATAAAATCCCAAGTTCTCCCTGTAGCTTACAAAGACTCCACAATTTGATGTCCTGCTATTCTCCAATGTCATGCTCCCCTCACTCATCTACTCCAGCCACAATGGCCTCCGTGCTGCTTCCTGCCAAGCACACTCTGGTCTAAGGTTTTGTTTTTTTTTTTTGAAAAGAAATAAAAAGACAACAGAAAAAGAAAGAAAACGAAAACGGAGAGAAAAAAAAAAAAGATTAGACACACCATACCCCTTACCCTTCCCTTTCATTGATCACTAGCATTTTAAACTAAATTTATTTTAACATTTGTTCCCCGTTATTTACTTTTATTCCATATGTTCTACTTGTCTGTTGACAAGGTAGATAAAAGGAACATCAGACACAAGGTTTTCACAATCACACAATCACATAGTGAAAGCTATATCATTATTCAATCATCTTCAAGAAACATGGCTACTGGAACACAGCTCTACATTTTCAGGCAGTTCCCTCCAGCCTCTCCATTACATCTTGAATAACAAGGTGATATCTACTTAATGCGTAAGAATAACCTCCAGGATAACCTCTGGACTCTGTTTGGAATCTCTCAGCCATTGACACTTTGTCTCATTTTACTCTTTCCCCTTTTGGTCCAGAAGATTTTCTCAATCCCTTGATGCTGAGTCTCAGCTCATTCTAGGATTTCTGTCCCAGGTTGCCAGGAAGGTCCACACCCCTGGGAGTCATGTCCCACGTAGACAGGGGGAGGGTGGTGAGTTTGCTTGTTGTGTTGGCTGGAGAGAGAGGCCACATCT
>PVIY010044174.1:0-19872 GCA_004026745.1 Myrmecophaga tridactyla
CAGATCCTCTCCTGTAAATAGGATTGTTTACTATGGATTGGTGAAAATGTGTGATGAACAGATAAGTGGGTTCATGACACAACAATCATCAAATAAAGACAACTATTACTTTGGGAGAGTCATGCTTTAATAAAATTTATTTCCAGGGGGAGCTACCTTCCTTCAAGCGGAAGGGCAATATTTACTCAAGTTCTGATAGCCTCCTTGCTGTGACGCTAGTACCCACACTTGGGACTCTTCCCAAGCACGACTCAATGACTTTTAGTTTATTCAGAGAGCTGCTCATTTTTCCCAGGGGAAAATGCTTTAGCCAGCTATTCTGTAAACACAGTTTTGTGTGGTTGGAAACGGGGAGATATAAAATGGATTAATTTTAAGAATATGTTTTTCTGGGGTACGTACATTGATAGAAAAAAATTTGATCTTTTCATAATTGATTTAAAAAGTGATCTTAAAAAATTGATCTTTTCATAATTGAATTGGAGGGTTGTGTAGTTCTATAATCAATTAAAAATATATTACTCTGATGATTGACCCATTGTCTTCTCTTGTATTTTTTAATTCTAAATTCAGAGTTTTTGTAGGGAACAGCTTTTATCTCTGCAATAACTTCCTACTATGAATTGTGTTTTTTTGAGGGGGTACATGGCCAGGAATCGAACTCCTATAAATTTTTTGTGGATTTCTCAGCTTCATTTTCTCTGTGAAACTAATTTAATCTACTACTCTCAACTTTCCAGAAATCCCTCAATATGCCTGCCTTGCTAATAATACCATTTCTTCTTCTTCTTCTTCTTCTTCTTCTTCTTCTTCTTCTTCTTCTTCTTCTTCTTCTTCTTCTTCTTCTTCTTCTTCTTATGGATTTAATATTTTCTAGATATCTTTACTTTCATTTCGATGAGGTTTGGGATAAGAATGACAACTAAGCCAAGTCTTTTAAGTTTTCTTCTTTTGGTTTTAACTAAATCTATGACAAGGTTTAGTGTAACCTGAATATAAACTTGATACCCACTTGGCCCAGGCTCAGCGCAGAGTCACATTCAAAGAACAGTCTAATTAACAAAAGAATTGTAAAAAATAATCCAGGTCTTTTTTTTTTTTTTCACCTCTCAAGGAGCAATAAATGGAATCTACATCATGATTCCCACTTTCCTTTCCTCTTGAATTTCCCACACTTTCACGGCTGCTCTGGGTTATATATTAGCCAAATTCCCCAAGCTCTTTCAGATATCCTGGCCATGATATTTCCCTTTGCTTTCTCACATCCTGTCAATCTTTTCTTTTTCTTTTTTTTTTTTATGTAGACTGCTTAGTCTTTAGTTTATTTTAATTTTATCTTCTCCACAACAAAGGAGAGACTCATGAAGAAAGAATGGCTCCTTTCCTTATTTCTCGAATCCTATGTTAGCCTACCCATTCTCTAAGGACTGGGCTGGCAGAATAGAAACTGGGTTTCAAGGCAGAGCTTTTCTATAGAGTAGGAGAGGTGAGGGTCTGGACCCCCGAGAATGGTTGTACAGATGGTTTTCCAAACAAAGCTTCCTGCCTGAAGGGTATTGCAGGGAAATGTTTGCCAAGGGGAAGGGCTGCCTTCTAATTCACACAAAGGCATTAGGGTTAAGAGCAGTGGGAAAAGACAAATGACTTTTGTAGTTGAGGAAGGAAGAGGCAGAGCACAGACAGTGTTTTAGTTTCCTAGACTACTTAAAGAAGATACCATGAAATAGGTCAGGTTAAACAATGGGAATTTATTAGCCTACAGTTTGAGGTCAACAAAATATCCAAATCAAGGCATCTGTTTTCTTCCCAAAGACTGGCTAGTGATTCTTGGCTCTTCTGCCACATGGCAGGGCACATGGTGCTTCCAGTTGAGCTTTCCCTTTTCTTCCTAGTTTTGCTGCTTTTGGTTCTTGGTTCTGTGGCTTTCTCTCTTTCCATCTGAATTTCATTCACCTATAAAGGACTCTAACAATAGGATTCAGAACCATCCTAAATGAGGGAATAACACCTTAACTGAAGTAGCCTCATCAAAAGATCTTACTTACAATGGGTCCACATCCACAGGAATGGGGTTAATTTTAAAAACATGTTTTCCTGGGATACATACAGCTTCAAACCACTACAGATAGGAAGACTAAAAATTTTTAAAAAATCAATCTTCTCATAATTGATAGAATGTAAATGTGTGTTTCGTTTAAATATATTTCCCACTTTTCTCCAACCTTACAACACATATATAGAATAACAAAAGTCTAAGGTTCTGGGCCTAGTCCCTCAACAGGTAATTTCCTTGGGCTCCTGACACTTCTTTTATGTTCTCCCCCCATTTCCAAAGACACAAAATGGGAGCCTTATAGGTTATTTTTACATCCAACTGTTCTAGTTTCCCAGTCAAACCCTGGACTTTCCTCCAGATGGGAGAACTGGAAGGCTTATAACAGGGATTGTGCTTTGTCCTTTGTAAACTGGGGCTATCACAGGGTGATACTGACAATAATTTAATCTACAAATGACGTGTTGTGGGGAATGGGAGAAAACTCTGTGGTCCTAAAAGTGGAGGGGTGAGAGGACAGATCAGAAACGGGAGGCTGGAGATAGAAAGCTCCTGCTTCTCACTTTTCCCTAACATCAGCTTGCTTATCTTCACTTCTCAGGGGTGAGGAAAAAGACAGTGGTATAATGGGTCATGATTTAGAGGATGAATTAATTAGGTTCCATCATCAGAGATATTAACTGAATAAGGACCCTGAATTCTAGGTGATGCACTATTTCTTCATTCATCCAAGGCTGGAATTCGGTCTTTGCAATTTGTATTTTCCCGGTATCTGAATGTGACTCTGGGATTGCAGGGGAATAGAACAGGAATTCAGTTTTGCCTCCTAATGTAGCTTTAGTCTGTTGCTGGGGAGAATGGCAGGAGTATATTTCTGGTCCTCTGATGAATGGCTCATCAGTGAATACTGACTGGCTCAATTTAAGAGGGTTCCTGATGTGAGATGAGTTCACAAATTCATTGTCCTTGATGTTAATTTCTGAGATATGCTTTTCTATTTTCAGTATAGAAAAAATATTTACCGTATTTTTGTCACTCCTGTTAAAGAGGGGAAAAGGAGAAATGTACCCGGTCCTCAGTTATGTGTGAAAGTTAAGAACAGTCAAAATAAAATTTATTTCATCAAAAGGAATAAGGAAATCTCCCCACTGCTGTGTAGAATCAGGAGGTGAAATAACAAAAGCCAAAAAGCAGCTGGAGACCAGTAAGTAACACAAGGTAAGTGCAAAGAACTTTAAATTAGGTTAGTATAAACAATAGGGGGTAATTCAAGTCCTTGCCTCAGGAAAATCATGAACAAAGTGAGTATTTGTGATTATGTTTGTCTCACTGAGAGCTCAACCCCAGGAATTGTAAGGCTACAAAGCTATCTGATCGTCTTCCTGTATCATCTAACCCTGGGATTCTCCGTGACATTTTAAACTGCTCATTTTAGAGTAAATCAAATGGAGTATACAGTATTCATATACACAGCATATTTGTAGCACATAAGCTGAAAAGACGAATGCATTGAAAATGCATTCAAAGAAAAAATATCACGTCTGTAATATTCATGATTTATTATTAGGGGGGTGTTTTCATAGAGTATTAAATTGGAAGGGCCTGAAGAAATAATAATGTGCAGCTGTGCAATATTTGAGACATATTTTTATTAAAAAGTATTCATTGTTTATATGTTTATTATACTTGTACACAAAATTATTTCTTGCTTATCTGTTTATTGAAATTCACATTCAACTGAGCGTGTCCTGTATTTTTTATTTTCTAGGTCTGGCAACCCTACCATAGGGCCTTCTTCCCAGAATATCAGCATAATCTACTATATAGAAAATCTTAGGTCACTGTTAAGAATTTCATTTGTCTACTCTCTTAGAATTTAAAAATAGAAGGGAAACTAGATTTTTTTTAAAAAGAGAAAATTACATATTCAAAAACTTGGAAATAGAGCAAAAGAAAAATAGCATGTCCTTTTAATGTCATTTGGGGCATAATTTAATAGGTCTAGTTGAGGATTGTTTATCTATTTAGGGCAATGTAGTTGTTTGTCATGTTATTTGTTAATGACTAAAGGGCCAGAGTCTATGAAGTTATATGTCATCTTTGAGATATTTGTCTGGTATAGATGCAAATATTTTCTGTCTGGTAGAAAAGATAACCTGAAAAGTTATTGATTTATTGTTTTATAGGACATTAATCACCTTGTATAACCTAAAACTCTTATTCTAACATTGTCTTTTCAAATACCTATAATATCCCATTCCTCAAATTGTTCCTTGAACCAATTTTAACATCCTGTTGGTTCATGTGTTAATGAGTTGAATAAATATTTAATGTGAGTTGGATCTCTATTTATATATGAATCACGTTTTCAACTTTTTGAAAATTAACTTTGGTGCCTTTTTATAGAAAAGAACAGTTATGAAGTCTGAGGATGTGCATTGTGACCATGTGGTGACTTTTCTGGGATGAGCCAAGCTGCATGGAAAAAAAAGCCAGGTTTGTGGAGTGAAATCCATTTTTTCTCTTTTGCAGAAAAATGCAGCTTGGTTTAGATAATAGATAGAGAACTAAGCAAATGTAACTGAGTGGGAATGCCTAGGTGTTAAAAGTCAATAGCAATGGATAGTTTCAATCTTCTTTATATTTTCCAGATTTATAAAATGACTATACATATTTATGATCAAAGCTTAAAAAAGTTACAACTGAACAATTTTCAAGTCTCAGATTGTCAATCATGAAGTACCAGTAACTAAGGGACGAGTTATAGGCTAAAATGAAATGATATTAATCCGTGATTAATAAGAGTTGAAGGTTTGTTAGAAGATACCTGAATATACTTAGTTATTTGTATTTCTTTATACTTTTCTGTAAGATAATTGTTTTTTATTGGTGAAGGAAAATTTGTTTCTGCTCACTTTGGGCTATTTTAATAAATTTTCTCATTAAGAAGTATAGTTGGATGAAATTATGACGTCTTTTATACTGTTATCCTCCTCTAAAAAGACTTAATGATTTAATTCTCGAAGTGTGTAGCCAGGGAACATTGTTCAATTGTTGGCAGCCATCAAACTTTCAGAAATAATTCCTAAGCCATGAAAATAATAAGTAGCCTCTGATGGGACAGTTGGGAGAAGTCAGTGTCAGGTTATAATTCATGAGAAGAAGAAAAAGATTCAGCACAAGATGATCTGCTGTCTGCTGTTAGTTCTATCAGTAACTAATCATGTGACCTCAGCCCAGATTTCCTTTCTCTGGGTTCTAGTTTCCCTGTCTGTGAAATAGATCATGATAATAGCTGTGGCAGCAGCAATAACTTTGATTACTTGGCTAAGATGGTTCAACCAGGTTTCTTTATTCATTATTTCTTAAACTATTTCCTCTGCTATTTTATTTTTTCCTCTCCCTTTATCCCTCCTCTTATCCAAATGCTGTTACTTCTACTTCTATTCTTCAGATCTTTTGCCTCTTCCTTTATAGTTTGGATATCTTTATCTTTCTCTGCTCCCTTCTGGGAGAGTTTCTTAATCTGCTCTTCCAATTTACTAATTTTACCTTAGATGCTAACCATCCAAAATGTGATAACATGTAAATGTTGTTATCTTCTAAAATGTGATAAATATTTTTCACATTTATCCTTTTCTTTATTTGTTTTAGGCTGCTACATTTCTGGTACTTATTTTTATAGCTGTAATAGAAAACAAAGACAAAGATATCATATCTACATATAATGGGAGTGAACTGGCTGAAATTTTACTGTTATATATATACATATATATATATATGTATATTTTTTGGGGGGTGGTGGTGCATGGTCTGGGAATCGAACTCAGGTCCCCCCACATGGAAGGCGAGCATTCTACCTCTGAACCACCTGTGGACCCTCCAATAGTTTTGAAATCTCAAAATGAATCTAATAAAACAAAAAACAAAACCAAGGAAAGTGCAACCCTGCAGTAGGCTTGCTCATCCCCACTTCTCCCAGCATGAACAGAGGTGGCAAACATTCACAAAGATAGACTGACTAAGGTTAACACACAACCAAGAATACCAAACTTTGAGAATTGTCCCATGAGCCCCATTATAAGAGTGGAAAAATTCAACCAATTAAGATTTACCCTGAAAAGAGAAAAATTAAAGAAGCAATCAGAACAGAAATTTTAACATATCAAATACATTCAGAAAGTAAAGGGTAATATTGTATTATGGAAATAATATCAAATGGTTATAAAACAAGAGCAGTTCATTAAGGAAAATACAGTTGGTTCTATTTTATTGTGATATATGTATTTCTAAGAATCAAAGTGCTGTGCAAAATCATATTTAAAAAAAAACCCACAGAGCTTATTGGAAAACAGGGTTGGGGCCCAACACTCAAAAACTTTGACAGTGTCACATTAAAAAAAAAGATAAGAAACTAATAAAAATGGTAATGCAGTTTATACATGTTAACTGGGTAAGAAATACATAAAAAAATAAATATGGCATTTTACCTTGAAAAAGACCTAAAGTTTTCTCATAGATGTGAGCGTTGGAAGGGTTGAGAAGTGGTAGAAGGACGGTTATCTGAAAAAGGATAGAAAGTTGTAGTGCCAGATGTAGATGGATGTAGCTCAGAACACACATGGTAAACTGAGTTTCCTGATTGATGTTTGAGGTATGTGTGTGTGTGCTTGTACATTTACATACATACATTTTATGTATTCCTATGCAGTTTAGCTGAGTGTATGTGTGTATTTGCAGCTCACTCAGTGTATCTTGTGGACAAAATCATGCACAGGCAGATGTAAAATTTGTATTTTGCTCTGATTGTTCCCTAATATATCAATCAGGTTGGAACAAATTCATATTTTCAAAACAAGTGTTATAGCAAAACTCACTGCAACTTTGAAATGAAAATGCTATAATAGCCAAATTCAAGAGTGAGAGTTAATACATCAAGAAGAAATATTTTCAGTCATTTAGGAACTCAACTTACCATTCCTAAACACACTCTGAAAGAATTTTCAGGCATGTATTCTAATAAGAATAATAATGAATTCAGAGTGAAATAGTGAGATGCAAGAAACTATTGTGAATAAAAATAAAAGCCATTATTAAATATGATTTTATTATCTATAAATTGAAAAAATCCCACTGGATCTAAAATTTAAGCTCATATTAACATGAAACTTGCAGGAAATAAGGTGATAGAGGGAAATAAAAGCAAGCTGATTCTCTTCTTGCCTAGAGATTGGAGTTGGGCTGATAGAGAAATTTATAAGTTTTGTCAGAAAATATAAAATTCAACAGCAATTCCTGGAAAAATAGTAAAATAGTAAAATAAAATATAATCATCAATTAATAGGGAAATAAACATATGAAACTGACCAAAAGCATCAAAAAGAAGAAATGAATAAAAAAAAGTACTGAAAATAAAAAAACACAAAATAGGATATGAGCTTCTCACCTCTCTCACCTCTGTCTTTGCTAGAGTGCCCACATGTTCTCTTATATATATATTTAATAAATCCTCTGCTTGCTTACTCTGTGCTATGCTATACTCTTGAATTCTTTCCCACGGCATGTTCAAGAGCCTAGAAGTTGAAATCCAGGAACATATTTCGGCAAGTCAGCCAGGAGTCACTTCTCTTCTCTGAACTTCTGCACTGGTGAGTAGCAGGAAGTTTGGCTGTGTGCTTTCACGTTTTCTTCTCACTTGGCTTTCTTCCCTATCTCTCTCTCTCTGTCTTCAGCTCTCCGAGATTTCCCCACTCACTTGGCTTAATCTAGGGTCTCTGATGTGGCTTTCCCAGGACATAAACTTTGTTCACCCTGAGCCTTTGTCTTCCTCTTTGGAGGTGCCAGGAGCCCGTCTCCAAGTCATGTAGAGCCAAGGAGGTGGCAGGTATTACCAACCTTTGGGACCTGAGGACTTCTCCCCATGTTAAGCAGGAGTTCAATGGGAGCAAAATTATGTCCCTTGTCTTTCTCTCTCTCTCTCTTTGGCTCTCCAAGACTTGCCCCCACTTTCTCTTTTCCTCCCCTCTGAGGATACGGACCCTTCCTGCTGAATCTGTTTCTCTTTTCATCTCTTTAACAGTGGTCCTCTCCCTTGCCTCCATGAGAATCTCCTTTCCCCTGGTCTGGCTTTCAGTGCCTTCTAAGACATTCCATATTTTGTAACACAAAATTCTGCGCTAAGGATCCTTGTACCAAAAAGGTGTTGTCTTTGAAATTCTAGGAAGTCACCTCTTGTTTAGGCCTGGGGAAATGGGGTCTATTCCAGTGAGAGTGTCTCCCTCTGAAAAGTCCCAGCTATTCAGATTGAAGTGAGCTAAGCCTGTGAAAGCTGGTAAGCCCCCCTCCCTTCCATTTGTTTTAAAATGAGCACACAGGCCAACTTGCCCTCTGCTCGCTCATGGCTTTAGCTCTCCAATCCTTATTCATCCAGGGCTTTCCTGGAGCACAGTTTCGCCTGCCCATAAATGCTTTCCAGTGTGGCTGAAATCTTGGTGGGCCTTCTTCTTGAGAAACTACTAGTTTATTGTATAACTGGCCTAAGGATATTTCCACTTAAGGGGAGCCTGATTTCTTTGCCACATGTTCCTTTCTTCTAGCCCAATCTTGGCAACACCCAGGAAGATTCCCTCCTTAGAATTTTTTTTTGTTTGTTTGTGGCAAATCCTTTCCATTTCCTTAAGCAGTAAGTCAGACAGTAAGTTAAAAGTGCAAATACTTCTAGGTAGACAAGTAAGTCAGCAGCATCAGGATGGTACCAGGTCATCTTACTTCTGAATCTTTGAGGACCCTGGGGACACCTGGGGATAGGGAGCCTGATCCCATGGCACCAAGAGATCAGCATTCAGAACAGCAAGCCGGTGGTGTGACACTGGGTACTGTGTCACTGGGTACTGGTACTGAAATCTGCCTTTTTTCTCTTTTCTCTTTTGCTTAGAAATGGGTGATGCTTCCAGTATTCCAGCTGACAGTCCATTGGGCTGCCTGCTACGAATTGGAATAATCTTTCCACAGCAGAGCTAAGAAAGAAAAAAGCTTTATTTTCTACTGCAATACTGTCTGCCTACAATATTTCCTGGAGGACAGCCTGTGCTGGCCCACAAATGGAACAGTCGGTTATAACCCTTTTCTGCAGCTAAATCTCTTTTGTATAAAGGAGGAAAGTGGCAAGAAATTCCTTACCTATAGCTTTTTATGATCTTATATCAGGATAAATCTATGAATTTGGATTATATTATCTCCAGGAGGACCCTTCAAAATGTATGGAAGAATTAAAAAATCTGGTATTAAACCTATGTATTTACTTGGGGAGATATGCAAGTCATTCTTTCCTCTTGTTGCACTTCTGAGGAAAAGTGTCATATTTGGACTGAAGTACAGGGCCATGCAGACCAGCTTGCAGGTCAGCAGCCTGGCCAATATGCAGTAAAGGCAGCAGCCGTTCCAAAGGCTAACCCAAACTGGAACTACCAGTGGGGTCAGGCAGACTTGAAAGCCAGAGACTACAGGATAACTTGTCTAACAGAAAGAATGAAAAAGCATAACATTAAACCTGTAAATTATAATATGTTACAGAGCATAACTCAGGAGGATAAGGAAAACCCTGCTCTATCTATTTCAGGGAAGGTGAGTGGAGACTCTAAAAAGTATACCCAAGTAGACTCTGAATCCTCAGAAGGGCAAACAATGCTTAAAACCTATTTAATTGGTCAGCAGCTCCTGATATAAGGAGGAAAATCCAGAAACTGGCCTCTGGGTCACAAACCCTATGAATGGTGTCATGAACACTTTTTTCTGTTTTTAATAACCAGGACAGGGCTGCAGAGGAGGAATAGGTAAAGAGAGATAGGAACAAAGCTTGGTTCATAGCATTCACCATGAATGGCAAAAAACTGCCTTGAGGTCACTGAGGGCAGAAGCCAGCTGGATTCTGCTATAAGTGTGGAAAGTTGGGACACTGGAAATATGAGTGTCCTCAGTGATGCTGAGAACCCCCTGGGGCCTTGCCCCTGGGTGTGGGAAATCTGGACACTGGGCTCGGGAGTACGCCAAGTCCTGAAGGGAAGTCAAGGTCCTCCCAAAGGCCTTAGTGACTACTCCCAAGCAAGACTGAGGAGGAGCAGAGCCATAAGTGACTCCCTTGAGGCTGCCAAAGAACATTGATTTTGACAAGCCCCAGGTGACCTATGTGGCAGGTAAGACAATTTTTAAAATTACTTTAAATTACTTTAATACTTGAGCTACTTACTCTGTTTTGACCTATCACTCAGGCCCATTATCCCTGTGAATCTGTCCCATGGTAGGGGTTTAGAAAGCCTAAAGCCAGGACCTTCGCTCAATTCTTCCTTTGTCAAATTGGCAACATACTTTTAAAGCATCAGTTCTTGGTAGTACTAAAATGCCCCACCCCTTCTAGAATGATCTTTTTCACTCTCTGGGGGCTACCTTAAGACTAGTAAACCCAGCTAGTGTTTTATCCCCTTGGTCACCCTAAGGCCCCTACTAGATCAAGGCCTCTTAGCATTCAGGAGATCCTTAAGTAAATAAATCTGTCTGTATGGATGAAATTTCCCAGGGTAGCACATGAATAAGTCATGACTGCATGCAAGTTTTCAGCCCTGAATCTTAATATATTTTTGTATTCCTCTTCACCGTAATCTCAATACCTATTTCCTGTCAAGAGGCAGGGATTTAAAAATAAGTCCCTACTCACTTAGACAGTGCTGCCCCAAGGATTTCAAAATAATCCCTGTATCTTTAAAAATACCTTAGCAGCAAAACTTACTGGCTTCCAACTGCCTCAAAGTATGGTTTTGCAATATGGTAACTTTGTAAACTAACATATTTCCAACATAAATGAATTTTGTTTGTTGTAATCATTGCTAGCTAAATGAATATGGAAAGTTGCAGAAAGGTTCAAGAAAGTAGATTTTGTAATCATTATTGACTATAAGTCCTAAATGAATATAGAAAGTTGCAAAAGGCTTAAGAAAGTGAATTTTGTAGTCATTAAGTCTCTTGGTAACTGCAAGGAAAATATTGGAGAATATGCAAGCTCATAGAGACAAAAATTAGAATACAGGTTGCAGGGCTTGAGGGGCACAGAAGCATAAGAAATGGGAAGTTAAAGAATAATGGGTATAGGGTTTCTATTTGGGGAGATGGGAAAGTTGTAGTAATGGAAGTTGGTGAGGGTACTGCCACAGTGTAAATATCGGTCATCCCACCAAATGTTGTGATTGGGAATGATTGAGGTGGACAAGTTCATGTTGCATGTGTATTCCCACAATTAAAAAAAGGAGAAGAAAGAGCAGCTAGAGAGACAATGCCAATAAATGCAATAAATGATCTTGGACAGGATCTAATAATGGAGGAGAAAAAGCCCAAAAGGACATTTTGGGGACATATGAAAAAATTGGAATATAGACTATAAACTTTATATCAGTGTTAAATTTCTTAAACTTGATATCATCTCTTAAGTGGTTACATAAGTGAATATCCTTGTTCTTAGGAAATGTACACGACAGTATTAAGTGTTCAAGGAGCATGATGTGTACAACTTACATGTAAGTGTTTGGAAAATGGATGGATAGATAGAAGGACAGACAGATCAATAGATAGATAGAATGGTAAACTCGTGGATAGATAAATAGGATGATTTGGCAAATACAGCAAAATATTAAAATTGGTGGATCTGGGTATCTGGGTGAATAGGGGTATGTTGGCACTCTCAGTATGGGGTTGCAATGTTTTTAAGACTGTCCTGTAAATTTGAAAGTATTTCAAAATAAAAAGATAAAAAAAAAAGCAATTAGCTTTGAAGAAGGAAAAAAAGAGGTAATAACATGGGGGTTTGATGAGGAGGTTGAAAAGGAGAATGTGAGGTCAGATTTCTGAGCTTACATTAGGCTGCATCTTGAGGTCTGTCTGAGAGGGGGCAGGAATGAAAAATGGAACAGGTACTAAAGGGGGCTTTGGTCCTGTATCCAGTGGGTAGGATAAAAATGTGGCATTATTATTATTATTATTATTATTTACAGAATAAACATTTATTATCAAAGTAACAGTAACTTAATCCTACTTCTGACCTATTAAGTTGGGTTTATCTAGTATTCCCACTTCATGGAAAAGTGTTATTCTATTTAACAAGAAAATAATTTATTTAAAAATTTGAAACAAACTCTTAAAAAATGCTTAGCTCTTAAAAAAAAAGACCCAAACACCTTGTAACTACATTGCTCAACTCTTCCATGCAGGTCCAACAACCAAGTTTTGAGAGTATAAAAAATCATAAGTCTGAGTTAGTTAATAAGATCTTTGTTTAAAAAAAAATCTGATCTGCCAACTTAGCATTTTTCACTGGGAGCAGAAACCCTCACAGGCTTCATAATCTTTTGTTTAGGCACTGCCTTTGTGGGAGACTTAGCAGCAGCCATTGCTGTCTTTTTAGATGCTTGCTTAGCCTTTTTTACTTTTTTGGCAGCCTTGATAGCTTACTCTCATTGAGCCTTTTTAACTTCGGGTTTCTGATTCCTCCAGACCATTATATCAGTAAGAGATGCACCAGTGCTAGCCCTCTGGAATTTAACCTCAGGGAGAATTGTTTTCTCTTGCATTTCTTCTGACTGTCCCTTTTTATGCTTTCTTCAGTAGAGGACGGTCCAGTTTATCTACCATTCCTCTTGGAAAGGAATGCTGACTTGCATTTTGCATTAAGAAAATGGAAAATTATTTGCATTCATTTCTTAAGGAGGAATTTATCTTTGGTTGCTTAGCAAATGCATTCCTCTTACAGGGTCAAATGCTATTGTGTTTTAGTAAAACCCAGTGTTGCTTGATTATTTTGTCCTTCCCCTATGTATCTTATGTAAAGGGGAATGTCTGATACTTTTATCAGAGATATATTAGTGCCATGTTATCTTAATCCCAATGTATTGCATTGGACAATCTAGACACAAGGAATAGAACAGTGCTTCATCATTAGTGGTCATTAAATCATTGAGGTTTAAAATCATTTACTTTCACTTCAAAATGGAAATCTCTAGGGAAATTAAATGAATAGTTTTACATTTTCTTAGTCTTTTTAATTGGTAAAATATTCTTATTCCCTCGTTTTCCCATTCCAAAAGAGATTAGGTAAATCTTAAAAAAAAAACATATCTGGAGACTTTAGTAGCCAAAGGATATTAGCTACCTATGAGAAACCTTTAATCCTAGGAGGGAATTATTACTTTATGGTTTGTTTTGTGCCCAACACAATTCTTTATAGTTTTGTCTATGGCCTAAATTGTGAAAGAAAATAATTGGAAACGCTATGATGAAAATAATAGAGTGATTCCTCTTGTTGCTATAGTGACAAGAATAAATTGAATCCATTATTATGAAAAATGCCCAAAAGGGTACTTTAGCATTCCACAGTGGGTACATTTGTTAAGAATTTTAATCTGTCAGCTTTCATCAAAACTGTGCAGCCTTCAGAGAAATATTTATCTGTACTTTTACTGATTTTAATTATTTTGGAAAAAGAAACAACAGAGAAGGAATAATCATCATTATACTGAAAATTTAAATAATTTTCTGAAGGTAGCTTGCCAGGTACAATCCTAAAAACACACTACAGTTTTGTTTCCACCAGCATGAAAAATGTCATTGTCAGCACCAGCTAGAGTTTTGGATGATTTTTCACATCACTAATAATCATTAGTATGTTATGGGACTCAAAAGGTCTGGTCTAATGCCTCATCTAGAAACCAGAGGCTGTGCATTCCAAATCTCATTCGGCACGAGATACTTAGTAAAAAGAGTCTATAAACCCTCAGTGCCTCTGCTTCCCCTGTTTAGCTTTTGGCTACTGGTATTTGAATAATGTTGATAGCGTGAACTGAGTGCCCCGAGCTAAGGACTTTACACATGTTGTCTGCCTTCACAGCAGCTCTTAACATGTAAATATTATGGCCCTAGAATTCCTGTAGTGCTCCTGCCTGTATCATCTCTAACCTGAGTCACACTGTTGGCCTCTAATTACCTGGGCACCTACTGTTATCAGCACATTCAAGACAGGTATGGCTTGCCTGACCGGCTTATGCAAGAGTGCTGAGAAAAGCAACTATTTAACTTTTTGTTTCATTTTACTTTGTTTGTTTTGCTGTCTTTCTGATTTTGTTTTCTCAGTTTTTGAAACAGTTCTTTGATCTTTGGTGAAGCAAAACTTTTGGGTACAGACCAAAAGCCCGATTCTACCCTGTGTCTCAAAGAAGCACCTTTCCTGGCACCCAGAAGAGAAGCATATCTTCTGTCACCTTCTAATGGCTTCTTGTGAAGTCAAATCTCTGTGAATACAGGGAATCTTTGAGAACCCGTACGCCTATGTGGCAAATGTTACCTGTACTGCTTTCCTGTGTAACTACTGAGTATGGTTAAACCTTTTCTTTTTTTTTTTTTTTTGATAATCAAAATAATGAGTGGGTGGGCCACAGTGGCTCAGCAGGCAACATTCTTGTCTGCCATGCAAAAGATCCAGGTTCGATTCCCGGTGCCTGCCCATGTTAAAAAAAAAAAATGTAATGAGTGGATATAGTTAAAAATAAAATATTTCTACAAACACCTCCCTTCCAATTTATCCTTGCTCAGCTATTAACCTCTGTGGTAGTTTGAGGCTGTGTGCACCCCAGAAAAACATGTTCTTAAATTTAATCCGTTCCTGTGGGTGTGAACCCATTGTAAGCAGGGCCTTTTGATGAGGCTGCTTCAGTTAAGGTGTGGGCCACCTCAATAAGAATGGGTCTTAATGCTATTACTGGAATCGTTTATAAGTGGAGTGAAATTCAGAGAAAGAAAGAGAGAGAAAGTCATAGGAATAAAAAAGCTGAACAGGAATAGAAACTGGAAGAAAAGGGAGTGACTAGGAGGTGCCACCACATTCCATGTGTGTTGCCATGTGACAAACTAAGGACTGCGGAGTGCCAGCAGCCAGCCCCAGAATGCCAGCACCCCGGGAGAAAGCATTTTCTTGTTGACACTTTGAGTTGGACTTTTTCCCAGGCTCAAACTGTGAGCAAATAAATTCCCATTGTCTAACCTGACCCATTTCATGGTATTTGCTTGAGCAGCCAAAGAAACTAAAACAACCTCCATATAAATAATTACTATTTCCTGATTTATCTCTTTTAGACATTACCTATTGACTTCCTATTATTGGATATGAGATTTAGCACAATGCCATTCCCACCCTCCCATTCTAGTTGTATCAACAATCAGTGTGCATATTATCACAGTTTTGCCATAGTGGAACATGACTGTCTAATGCTCCTTTTATCTATGATATTGACAGATAATTGAAAAATATGGATTAAAAATAAATAAATAATAGGGGGAACAAATGTTAAAATAAATGGAGTGAAATACTAGTGAACAATGAAAGGGAGTGGTAAGGGGTATAGAAAAAAATAGGGGGAACAAAGGTTAAAATCTATTAAGCAGATGGAAATACTAGTGGCCAATGAGAGTGGGGGGTAAGGAGTATGGTATATGTGAGTTTTTTCTTTTTTCTTTTTATTTCTTTTTCTGGAGTGATGCAAATGTTCTAAGAAATGATCATGGTGATGAATATACTACTATGTGATGATATTGTGAGCCACTGATTGTACATCATACATGGAATGTTTATAAGTTAAGAATGTTCATGTTTGCATGTTGTTTTGGTTTGATAATACAAGACATATTAAAAAAAAAGAATAACCTCCACAATAAAAAAAAATGTTGTTTAAATATTTTTCTTTCTTCATTTGTTGGTTTGGTGCACAGTCATGTGAGTGATAGTTCCACTTACCAGCATATGGGTGTCATTATGCTATTTTGCTTCTTCCATCAAAATAGAGAAGCTTTCAAAGCTAAACAGGATTTTAATCTATTTCTGATTGCTTGCTTCAACTCTTTGTCATTTGTGAGTCTTTAGCAGAGCTTATCAATATTTCTGTCACATTCATTGCTCTGTTTTGTTCCTTGCCTTCTATGTGTCTTTTTAAAAATTTTTTTACTGTATAGTATAACATATATACAAAATAAAGAAATAAAAAAGCAACAGTTTTCAAAGCACTCTTCAAAAGCAGTTACAGGAGAGACCCCAGTGTTTGTTATGGGCAACCATATGATCCTCTCAGATTTTTCCTTCTAGCTGCTCCGGAATATAGGAGGCTAGAAGGCTTAAGTTTTTTTATCACCACAATCAACTTTTTTTTCTTTCTTTTTTTTTGTGAAAAATAACATATATACAAAAAAAGCAATAAATTTCAAAGTACAGCACAATTAGTTGTAGAACATATTTCCGAGTTTGACATGGTTAAAATTCCATGATTTTAGGTTTTTACTTCTAGCTGCTCTAAGATACTGGGCACTAAGAAAGATATCAATTTAATGATTCAGCAATCATATTCATTTGTTAAAGCCTATCGTCTCTGTATAACTCCACCATCACCTTTGATCTTTCTATCCCTCTCTTTAGGGGTGTTTAGGCTATGGCCATTCTAACTTTTTCATGTTGGAAGGGACTGTCACTAATATGGGGTAGGGAGGTGGAACTATCTGATGTTCTGGTGAGGCTGGGCCCTCTAGGTTTCAGGACTTATCTGGTCCAGGGACCCATCTGGAGGTTGTAGGTTTCTGGAAAGTTACACTAGTGCATGGAACCCTTGTGGAATCCTATATATTTCCCTAAGTGTTCTTTGGGATTGGCTGGAATGGTCCTGGTTGGGGTTTGGCAGGTTATGATAGGTAGCAATGTCTAACTGAATCTTGCATAAGAGCAACTTCCAGAGTAGCCTCTCGACTCTATTTGAACTCTCTCAACCACTGATACTGTATTAGTTACACTTCTTTCCCCCATTTTGGTCAAGATGGGAGTTGTTGATCCCACAGTGCCAGATCTGGATTCATCCCTGGGAGACATCTCCCACATCGCCAGAGAGACTTTCACCCCTGAATATCATGTCCCAGATAGGGGAGAGGGCAATGATTTCACTTGCAGAGTTTGGCTTAGAGAGACTGAGGCCACATCTGAGCAACAAAAGAGGTCCTCCAGAAGTAACTCTTAGGCATGGCTATAGGTAGACTAAGCTTCTCTGCTACCTATATAATCTTCACAAGAGTACACCTCATGATCGAGGGCATGGCCTTTTGATTTGGGTGTCCCTAAAGTGTAATACAGTACTGGGATTTCCTGATGGTAAGGTTTAATAGTTTCATATTCTTTCTCCCATCCCTCAGGGGACTTTGCCAATACTTTTTGATTATCTGCTTAATATACTCTAGGATGTATCCAGGCATTACAATAATATATAAAGGATTAAAGGACCTCTTTCTTATTATGTGTTCCTTGTGATTCAGCTATTCAAATGAGCTATACAGATAGGTTGAATTAGATTATGTGCTACAGAAAATTTCAGTTTCAGACCAAATAAACCTTTCTTCCTTTGGTCTCAAAGAGCATGTGTGGTTCTAAAATATAGACATTGTCTTCCTTACCCTGTGTTCTGAATTACTTTAACCCCAACTGATCAGCTTTGTTCTTAAATATCAGTCTATATATATTTATAAAACAGACTCTTGAAATCCAGAAATAATAATTACCACTCCAAACTAAATGTGTCTCCTATAAAAATGTACAATCTAGGCCCCTGTTTTCTTATAAACATTTTCTAAAGAACATTGTTGTTCTTTTGTTTCTGACTTATTTTGTCTCACCAAATGTCCCACATGTTCACTGACATCGTTGCTTGTCTCATGACTTTGTCCCTTTTTTGTAGCAGCACAACATTCATTCATATGTATACACCATCGTTCGCCAATCTATTTCTCAGTCAGTGCATCCTTCAGCCACCTGCATTCATCAGGCATCATGTATAGTGTCCAAAGTCCACAGTCCATCAACACTCTCAATTTTAGATAATTTCATTGTTTCCAAGAGAAAGAAAACCAATAAATACACCCTCGCCAAATAGCAAATCTAAACCTCCTCTTAACTCTTGTCCATCCCCCCATTATTTACCTCTGCAGTTGCTGTGGTAGTGCTGATGTTTTACTTTTAAACTTAGCCCATAGCATGATATAGCAGTTTTCCCCCTGTATCCCAGACTTAAACACTCTTTGTAAACAAATCAGAACTTTGAAGTAGTTCTTGCAAGAACTAATTTAAATTTCTAGTGTTAATCAGTGGGACATGTAGGTCTATACAACCCCTTTCAATCAAGTTCATCTTCAATATGGTAATATTACTTATAGACCCACTAGAGAACCACCTTCACTTCTATCTATTCCCTTACATTGGAGTTCAATCTTATTAGCTAACTGTTCACCCATCTCTAACTTCTATGTATCTCTAAGTCTCCTATATTCTGTATTATAAGTCTCTGATTTTACCTTTACCATGGTCACAAAAGTGGAATCATACAGTATCTTTCCTTTTTTGTCTGGTTTATTTCATTCAGAATTATGTCCTCAAGGCCCATCCATGTTGTCATGTGCTTCAGGATGTCATTTCATCTTACTGCTGCATAATATTCCATA
This sequence comes from Myrmecophaga tridactyla, assembly GCA_004026745.1. Classification (NCBI taxonomy): domain Eukaryota; kingdom Metazoa; phylum Chordata; class Mammalia; order Pilosa; family Myrmecophagidae; genus Myrmecophaga; species Myrmecophaga tridactyla. Next base: position 18,611 of record PVIY010044174.1, read on the forward strand.
GTATGTATATACCACATTTTGTTACTCCACTCATCTGTCTATGGGCATTTGGTTTGTTTCCATCTTTTAACAATTATGAATAATGCTGTTATGAACATTGGTGTGCAAATGTCTGTGTCATTGCTTTCAGCTCTTCTGAGTATATACCAAGAAGTGCTATTGCTGGGTTGTAGGGCAACTCGATATTTAGTTTCCTAAAGAATGGCCAGTCTTCCATAGTGGCTGCACCATTATACATTCCTACCAGCAGTGCATAAGTGTCCCAATTTCTCCACATCTTCTCCAACATTTATAGTTTCCTGTTTGCTTAGTAGGAGTCATTCTTGTAGGTGTGAGGTAGTATCTCATTGTAGTCTTGATCTGCATTTCCCTTATAGCCAATGAAAACGAACATCTCTTCATGTGTTTTTCAGCCATCTGTATTCATCCTTCAGAAAAATGCCTATTCATATCTTTAGCCCATTTTATAATTGGGTTGTTTGTTCTTTTGTTGTTGAGTTGTATGATTTCTTTATGTATACAGGATAACAAACCTTTGTCTGATATGTGATTTCCAAATATTTTCTCCCATTGAGCTGGCTGCCTCTTCACCTTTTTGACAAAGTATTTTGAGGTTTTTTTATTTTTTATTTTTTGGTCTTCTTTAAAGTCAGTGATGAGCTAAGTTTATTCATTCCATTCATTCATTTTATCATTTATCCAATGACTGCTGAACACCTCATACACATCAAGCAATTAGAAAGGCATTGGGAATTGAAGATGACTAAATTAAATTCCATTCTTAAAAGCTCTCAATCAACAAAAGGAACTAGAAATGCAAATGGTTAGTTAAATTTGACAAGACTAGTGCCAAAGTAGAGGTACATATGGCATAGGGGGAAATAAAGTAGAGACATGAAGCCATAACCAGAGAGGTCAATGAAGGGAGAAAATGCTTAATCAGTGTATTGAAAGATCAGTCAGAATTTCCTGGGTGAATAAATAGAGCAAAAGGGGATGGAGGCACTGAATGAAGCTGAATGTGAGAATGATAGCGGGAGGAGCCTGGGGACACAAATTAAATTAGAAGGAAGATATACAATAAAGACTGAGATGGGATAATCTAGGAATGCCTAGAGTGTATGATGATAGTGACGAAATGTACAAATTTAAAAATGTTTTTGCATGAGGAAGAACAAAGGAATGTCAATACTGCAGGGTGTTGAAAATAGATGGCAATTAATATCTTAAAACTTTAACCTATGTGTGAGACTAAAGCAAAA
>PVIY010044175.1:0-19834 GCA_004026745.1 Myrmecophaga tridactyla
TTATTCTTATGCATTAAGTAGATATCACCTTGTTGTTCAAGATGTAGCAGAGAGGCTGGAGGGAACTGCCTGAAAATGTAGAGCTGTGTTCCAGTAGCCATGTTTCTTGATGATGATTGAACAATGATATAGCTTTCACAATGAGACTCTGCGAATGTGAAAACCTTGTGTCTGATGCTCCTTTCAGCTACTATATCAAGAAAAGAGTAGAACATATGGAATAAAAATAAATAATAGGGGGAACAAATGTTAAAATAAATTTAGTTTGAAATGCTAGTGATAAATGAAAGCAAGGGGTAAGGGGTATGGTATGTATGATCTTTTTTTCTCTATTATCGTTTTATTTCTTTTACTGATGTCTTTTTATTTCTTTTTCTAAATCAATGCAAATGTTCTAAGAAATGATGAATATGCAACTATATGATAATATTAAGAATTACTGATTGTATATGTAGAATGGAATGATATCTTAATGTTCTTTTGTTAAGTTTTTTAATTAATTAAAAAGTTTATTAAAAAAATAGCCTCTTGTGCTGGTCTTTAACTGTTATATTCCTCAGAAAATCCATGTTCTTTTAATATTGGTCCAATATTTAGGGCAGGACCTCTGCATGTGACTGTTTCAATAGAGATGTGACACATCCAATTGTGGGTGTGACCTTTTGATTAGATGATGATGTTCTTCCAGTCATTTAAGGTGGGTCTTAATTAGTTCACTGGAGTCCTTTATAAGGGAAAACATTTTGGAGAAAGCTGAGGCATAGACATTTGGATATGCAGAGGAGAACACCAGAAGTACCCACAGGATCCGCTAGGTCTCTTAACACCAGAAGCCAAAAAAGGAGCCCAGCAGACACTGCCATATGCCTTCCCTTGAGATGCTAAGCAAGCCAGAACCCAGAGTTTTCCCCTGGAGAAGCTAAGTAAGGGTCCGCAGACATTTAGAGAAGAACCCACTAGAATCCGAAGCAGAAAGCAATGGATGAGGGCAAGGACCTTAGATGCCAGCCATGCGTCTTCTCAGCTGACAGAGAAATCGTGGACACTATTTAACCTTTCTTTAGAGACAAGGTATCTTTATCTGGGTACCTTAGTTTGGACATTTTTAAGGTCTTAGAATTATTGAGTTGTAACTTAATAAATCCCCTTTATAAAACCATTCAATTTTTGGTACAGTGCATTTAGACAGCTTTAGCAGCTAAAACACCTCCCCACAAAGAAAAGTCCAGGTTTGGATGGCTTCACTTGAAAAATATACTGAACATTCAGATATGAATTAATACACTGTTCAAACTCTTCAAAAAAATTGAAAAGCAAGAAAAACTTCCTAACTCATTCTATGAGGCCAAGATTACGTTACTATAAATAAACAGATAAAGACACAATAGTAAAAATAAAATTATAGAGCAGCATCCCTTAAGAATATTTATGCAAAACCCTAAGCAAAATACTAGCAAATTGAACCCAACAGAACATTAAAAGAGAATACACCATGATTGAATGGGATTTATCCCCACAATGTAAGGTTGTTGCAACATAAGAAAATCAATCAATGGAGTATAGTCTATTACTTAGCATGAAAGAAAAACAAAACAAAGCAAAGCATGATCATCTAAGTTGATGCAGAAAAGGTATTTGACAAAATCCTGCACCTTTCTTGATGAAAACACTCATAAAAGCAATAATTTAAGTAAACTTCTTCAACATGATACAAGGCATGTGGAAAACAGTTTGGAGGTTTATCATTTACATAAACTTTCAAATGTGCTAAGTTTTATTTTTGGAGCTTTTTATTTTGTTACATATATCTTCATGCTTAGCATTATACTGATTTAGTGCTTGAACTTAACATATTTTCCTGTAATTTTAATTTGCCAAACCTAAAAGCATTCCCTAAACACAAAGTATTGTTCAAGGAATTTGAAGCCTGTGGTGCATACATTTAGGGCAACTGCAGAAACAACAAACATCAAACCTAGCTCAACTCCTAACTAGATTAAATCAAATTCTCACACTAAAAGATTAGCAGTGCAAAATAACAAGACAAAGAAATTAAAAGCACGCCATTGCAAAGGAAGAAATAAAACTGTCTCTATTTACAAATGATATGATGGTCTACATATTATTAATTTTAGCAATTCCACTTCTAAAAATATATTATGTCAAAACAATAAGGGAAATCTGTGTTTATTGGATATGGAGTCTGTGTAAATAAAATTAATTTTTGAAATAAGCAATAAGAAATGTAAACAAGATTTATATTAAATGGCATAAAACAGTTCATAATAGTAAAGCAGACATAATTTAAATGCCAAGGAGAAAGGAAAAAAAGCTGACAAAATGGAAAAATCTCTAATAAAATGATATACAGGCACCACATATCAGGATTAACCAGAATAATAAATAGTTTGGTTTGTAAAATAAAAGCAATATGTTGTTAGAAAGGAAATAGGGGAGCAAAATAGGCAAAGTTTAGTGCTATATATATAATACATATGGAAGAAAAAGGCTGGCGGTATTTACACCAAAATATAAACATGAGCAATTTTTAGATAGGAATATGGGTAGTTATTTCTTTCTTTTTGGTTCTTTTCTCTAATTTATAAACTTATAATGAAAATGAATTTCTTTTTACATAAAAAAATCAATAACAGTTTTAAGATACATGGATATACACACATTAAAAAGGTAGAATATTGGAGAAAGGTAGTAGAACAATGGACTGATAGCTGCATTTTGGGACAGTAAGTATATCTAGCACTGATAATTTAGGAGGAATCAAAGAAATGATTTTATTGGGAAAAACTGCATGGAATGTAGCATCTTAATGAAATTAAACTACAAGCACAGTCTTTATATATATTAGATAATATAGGTATGTTGCTTAAGGCCACAAATTTTCTCAAGAGACTTTGAAAATATTTAAGGTCTGTGTATTAGTTAGGGTCTTCTAGAGAAACTGAACCAAAAGGAGATATCTCTATATATGAGATTTATAAAGGTATCTTACACACACTGTGGGAATGGGAGTTTCCAAAATCCATAGGGCAGGCTGTGAAACTGGCACCTCCAATGAAGGGTCTAAACAAAATCCACAGGAAGTTTACTACTTCTTTCACTAAAGAAATAGTGAAAAAGTATCTCTCCTTCCTTAAAAGTTTTCAAATGATTGGATTATCTCAGCTTCCAGTTCAATGGAATCATTGTTGGGTCTCCTGGTAGGAGCACTCTCATTTTGGAACTAAGATCTGTGGACCAGCAGAGCTTAAGGTTTCAGGGACTGGAGGCAAAAAATTTCTAAGTGTATCACTAGGAGTGATAGTGAGTGGTGCCACTCACATTTCGACTCCTTGATTCCTGGACCCATGAATTCTGGCCATGGGAGAAACAGCACCATACAGTGGACACTGATTCAGAGAAAACACAGCCACCTGGAGAATGTTGCCTCAGCCCTGCATGGTATTGTCATCTAGTCAACCCAGTAATTGGGTCTTCAAAAGGCCTTTCCACTGTTCTATCAACTGAGCTGCCTCTGGATGATAGGGAACATGCTAAGACCAGAGAATTCCATGCACATATGCCCATTCTCACACTTCATTTGCTGTGAAGTGGGTTCCTTGATCAGAAGCAATGCTGTGTGGAATACCATGATGGTGGATAAGGTGTTCTGTAAGTCCACAGATGGTAATTTTTGAAGAAGCATTGAATGGAGGGAAGGCAAACCCATATCTGGAGTATACACAGATAGGTGTTTGCATTCTATTCCAGTTAGAAGAAATCACTTCCATCATAGAAGTGGTCCCAATGTAATAAATCTGCCACCAGGTAGCAGACTGATCACCTAGGGGAATGGTGCCATATCAGTGACAAAGTATGGGTCTCTACTACTGGAAGATTGGGCACTCAGAAGTGGTCATAGCCAAATTGGTCTTGGTAAGTGGAAGTCTGGAAGTTCATTTTGCTGATCCCATGCATAGTCTCCATCCCTACCACCATGCCACTTAAGATGATAAGTGGGCCATCTTATCCACTTGATTGTTAAAACCTTCTTCTGCTGAAGTCACCCTCTGAGACACAAATATCTTTATGTTCTTTGCCCACTCAGAAACCTCCACTGTCCTTTAAGAATGTACAAGAATGGGTTTGTAATACTGCAGCTGTCTACTTCTGGGTGGTCCCCACATATCACACAGAATCATCTGAAACCAAGTCTGAGTTTTCTCTTCCTCAGTCAACTGACTGTAAGGAACTCCCTAAGAGGTCATAACTTTTGTCTGAAAAAAGAGAGGTAATGGGGGCCATGGGCATTTGGGCCACTTCCACATGTAAATTATTTGTGCCTTCGGTAAGTTACTGACCTGCTCAAGCCCTCTAATATACCCTTTCCATTTTATGATGGAGTGCTGCTGTGCATGTCCCACTTTATGGCTTGGTGGGTTAGACAACACTCAGCTCATGATAGGCAACTTAGGTCTCATGGTAACTTGGTGGTCCGTGGTAAAGTGTTCAGTCTCTACTAAGGCCTGGTGGCAGGTTAAAAGCTGTTTCTCAAAGTAGGTTTTGCTCCAAAATCTTAAGGGTCTGCATTGTGATTCTCCTTTAGGGATCTGCCAAAGGCTACAGGCAGCATCCCTATTTGTTACTGACACTTCCAGCACCATTGGATCTGCTGGATCATATGGCCTGAATGGAAGAACAGCTTGTACAGCACCCTGTACTTGTTGCAGAGCCTCCTCCTGTTCCAGCCCCTACTCAAAACTAGCAGTTTTTCTGGTCACTCAGTAAATGGGCCAGAGTAGCACACTCAAATGAGGAATGTGTTGTCTGCAAAATCCAGAGGCCAACTAAGTATTGTGGCTCTTTTTTGGCCATATGGGTGGCCAGATGCAAAAGCTTATCCTTCACCTTAGAAGAGATATCTCAACATGCCCCACAACACTGGACACTTAGAAATTTCCCTGAGGTGGGAGGCCCCTGTATTTTTATTGGATTTATGTCCCATCCCTTGACATGCAAGTGCCTTGCCAATAAGTCTAAGACCTGTAGACCAGCAGAGCTTAAGAAGTAGCAACTACTTCTTAGGTCCAATTAACATAATATCATGAATATAATGGATCGTGTGATGCCTTATGGGAGGGAGAAATGATCAAGTTCCCTGCAGACAAGATTGTGACATACAGCTGGAAAGTTGATAGATCCCTGAGACAGGAACGTGAAGGCATACTGCTGGCTTGTCAGCTGAATGCAAACTGTTTCTGTTGTTCCTTACTGATAGCTATTGAAAAAAAAAGAATTTGCCATTTCAGTAGCTGCATACCAGGTACCAGGGGATGAAAAGAAATAAAGATTCTTTCAAGCAAATTACCTCAGGGCATTCCATTACAGTTTCCTCTGGTGAAAAAGGATTAGTCTCTTCAGGCAGAGGAGTGAGGGATGTTTCCCCAGGGGAGGTGATTACATGGTTAATAGGCACTGAAGGGTTAATCATCTTAGGTGTAGGTTGGATGGCAGACACCTCTGGGCATATTGGAGTCTGGAAGGCTCTTTTCTCAGGGCAGTCAGTTACAGGTCTATCTAGCAAAGGCTCAATAGATTCCAGAGACTCCATTTCCCAATTACCATCATTATCAAGCCATATATCCCCACCCCACATTTCACCTCCCATTCTTTTCCAAACAAAGCCTTTACTTTAACAGCAGACACCCTGCAAGGTTGAAATATTAGTTAATGTTATAAATCTCACACAATGAAACTCTGTTCTGGTTTGCAGAAATCTCAAGTTTGTGACCAAGAAAATAATAATTTTTTTCAGGGCATACATGAAAACTTTTATGTCATTCATATGGCACTCAAGTTGCAAATTTGAAGCCTTCAGCTCATCTCTTTTCCTCATCACTGTATCCAGCTTATCTAACAACAACAAGCCAACATCATTATACTTCTTAACTCCACAAAACTTTATAAAGGCATCAGAAACACCCTCACCCAGAGCCTTGACTCATATAAGCACATAGTTAGCAGAATCCAATGGTGATATTTTACACATCTCTCTTGCCAACTCAACCCATGGCCTATCAGTGCCATCTTGATTACTGGAACCAGAGTCATCAGTGCCTCTGAGTCTAATCAAAGTAGGAAAACAATTGAAAAACCCATTTTAAATATTCTGTTTCTCAAGAACTCCCCCCAATCCTGGTATCAAATTTTATTGGTCAGAGTTCTCTAGAAAAACAGAGCCAACAAGAAAAACAGAGATATCTGTAAATATGAGATTTATAAAGGTGTTTCATGCAACCGTGGGAATGAAAGGGTCCAAAATACACTGGGCAGGCTGTGAAGCTGGCAGCTCCACTAAAGGGTCAGGACAAACCCCACTGGAAAGTCTTGCTGGCTGAAGAAGCAGTGAAAAAAATCTCTCTCCTTCCTTAAACGTTTTCAATTGATTGGATTATATCATTTGTGTGAAATATGCTGTGGCAAATATAATCAACCATGGATGCAATGATTTGACAGATGATTTAATACACAAGAATTCTGGTTTGTTAACCACCTGTGACATATCAGGAGCAATGGTCAGGCCAGTGCTTGTCTGACCAGACAACTGGACATCATCATTTGGCCAAGTTAACACCAGAACCTAATCATCAAAGTCTGAAAGATACAAAGTATGAGAAATATATACCTAAAATTAAGTAATTGTACATAAATAACTACACATTATTACATGTAAACTAAACAAGAACAATTTATTTCACTTTACATTTAGGTACTGCAGCATTTAATTGGGATAAAGTTTCTTTTTTTTTTTAAATAAACAAGTTGGCTTCAAGGCAGGACTGGACTTCCAAAAGTAAGCATGCCTAGTGCTTACAAAGATCATTAAAAGGCTCTGAGATATACTTCAAGGAAAAGATCTTAGTTTAAGAAATATAGACACTTGAAAATATACCCACAGTGAACAAATGAATGTCAACTTTGCAAGGTGTTGAAAAAGGGATGGTATATGGAAAAAATACAATCAGTGCAAACTAGGGTCTATAGTGGAGAGAAACATTGTAGTCTGCTTCCATTGAATGTACAAAGGCAATATGCCAAAGCCAAATGTCAATAAGGGGTATATGGGGGAGGGGTATGGGATTATTTGCAAAAGAAATGGAAATGTCCTCATATAGATTGTGGTGGTGAAGCCATGTCTATGTGATTATACCAGGAACCATTGATTTTTTTACTTCTTGGATTGTATGATATGAGAATAAAATTGTTTAAAAATGAACAGAGGGGGCGGCTGCCGTGGCTCAGCAGGCAGAGCTCTGACCTGCCGTGCTGGAGGTCTGGAGTTTGATCCCTGGTGCCTCCGCCCATATGCAAATTAAAAAAAAAAAAATGAACAGAGGGGTACAAGTGCTGGAGAAAAGGTGGAGAAAAAGATGTACCTAGTCACTTTTGGTAGGGAAGTAGAGAGGTGCAGCCACTCATGAGGGCAGTGTGGTGGTTCCATAGTAGTCTAGGGGAAGGCTTGTCATATGATCCTGCAACCCCATAGCTAGATGGATACTTGGAGGACCTAAGAGTGGGGACACGAGTGGACATTTTTACACTGGTGTTTATTGTGGCAGTGCTTGAGATTGGCAATGGATGGAGGCCTAAGGGAACATTGACTGAGGAATGGAAGGGGGAACTCTGGTGTAGATGTATACATACAATGGACTGATGGGCAGCTGCAAGAAAGAATGAAATTGTGAGGCATGTAATGAGGTGAATGAACCTTGAGAACAATATCCTGATTAAAATAATCCAGAAGTAAAAAGACAAATATTATAACACCTCATTATTGAGCTAACTATAATGTGCAAACTCTGAGAATTGAATATGAGAGCACAGGTCATCATATGAAGGCTTATTGTAAAAATACCTAGATTTTAATCTCTTACAACATTCACATCTATTCCAGAGTTGTAACAGCTATGTTTAAACTCTGAGATGCTGAGTTCTCTGTGTATAACCTGGTCATTCCCTGGGACCTTGGGTATTTGTTGACACCTAAAACTCAGAGCTAGACTTCTTGCAGCTACAAAAGTCAGCCTTATACTATACTGTTAAAAACACTGAAAAAGTTATCAGACTTCAATTAGAGATATGAATGAAACTGATCTGGGTAGGACTAAATTAATTCAGACTAATGGGTAAAGGATGATATTGACTGTATTTTAAACTTCAACTTCTGTCTAAGACCAAAGAAGAGATGTTTATTTGATGCAGAATTTATATTTTCAGTAACACATTATCCAATTTAATTGTATGGTCAGCTTATTTGAACACCATAATTACATGAAACCTTGAATAAGGAGTGAGATCTTGTTGGCTTGCACAGGTTTGTGTGATGCCATGATACATCCCAGAGTAATCAGGACAGAAGATTAAAAAGTATTTTCAAAGTTCCCTTGAGGGACTGGGGAAAAAGGTGGGAATACTAAACTTCCCTAGTGAAGTCCATTGAGGACTGCCAATTTGAAATGACAGGCCCTTAATCTTGGGGATTGCTCATATGAAACTTATTCCTGCAGAAGAGAAGCTAAGTCTACTATGGTTATGCCTAAGAGTCACTCCCAGAGAACCTCTTTTGTTGCTCAGATATGGCTTCTTTGTCTAAGCCAACTCACAGGTGAACTCACTGCCCTCTCCACTATGTGGACATGACTTCCAAGGGTGTAAATCTCCCTGGCAATGTGGAACCTGATTCCCAGGGATGAGCCTGCCTCGGCATCATGGGATTGAGAAAGATTTGTTGACAAAAAGGGGGAAAAGAAATTAAACAAAATAAAGTTTCAGTGACTGAAAGATTTCAAAGAGACTTGAGAGGTCATTCTGAAAGTTATTCTTGTGTAATATTTCGATATCTCTGTTTTGGTGTGTTGGAGTAGCTAGAGGGAAATACCTGATACTGTTGAACTGTAATCCAATAGCCTTGATTCTTGAAAATGACTGAATAACTACAGAGCTTTCAAGGTATGTCCATGTGATTGTGAAAACCTTGTGTCTGATGGTCCTTTTATCTACCTATGGACAGATGAGTAAAACATATGGATTAAAAATAAATAAATAATAGGGGGAACAAATGTTAAAACAAATTTAATAGATTGAAATGCTAGTGATCAATGAAAGGGAGGGGTAACAGGTATGGTATATATGAATTTTTTTCTGTTTTCTTTTTATTTCTTTTTCTGAATTGATGTAAATGTTCTAAGAAATGATCATGATAATGAATATACAGCTATGTGATAAAAAAGAATGTTCATATTATATGTTGATTGGTTTTATTAATACAAATTAAAAAACAAACAAAAAACTTGTGACTGACACTCCCTTTGTCTACTGTATGGACAGATGAGTAAGAAAAAAAGACAAAAAATAAATAAACATTAAATAGGTATGTGGGGAGTGTGATGTTTTGGGTGTTCCTTTTAATTTTATTTTTATTTTTATTCCTTTTTTGAAGAATGAAAATGTCTAAAACTTGATTGTGGTGTTGAGTGCACAGCTATATGATGATACTGTGAATCAATAAATGTACACATTGGATCATAGTATGTGAATATATATATCTCAACAAAATGTTATACTGCAAAAATAAAAAAAAACCCACAGCTACATAAGCTCACATGCTAATTTCACAAATCTATTAATTTTACCAGGCTGAGTTTAAAACATGAGATTATATAAAATATAAAGCAATGAAATTTCATATGGCTCTGTGTGTGTATATATATATATAAATTAATGCAATGCCTGGCACAGAAAAAGTACTAAGTACTACATATTTGTGGTATGTGTAGAAAAATAACTTACAGCGTTCTGTTCTAGTTTGGAAGCTGCTGGAATGAGGTATACCAGAATGGAATGGCCTTTATAAAAGGAATTTAATAATTTTCAAGTTTATAGTTCTAAACCCATAAAAATGTCCAAACTAAGGCATCCAGGGAAATATTCTTTAATTCAAGGAAGGGCCATGTGTCAGGAGCAGCTTTGTCAGCTGGGTAGTCACATAGCCAGCATCTCTTTGTCCCTTGCTCCTGGGTTCTGTGCTTTCAGTCTCTGCTCCTGTGGGGGTTCCTCACTTTGATTTTCCAGGGCTGGCTCTTGTCTCTTGATTTCCCTTGGCTCTCTCCAGGTTCTGGCTTGCTTACATCTCATGATGACATCTGCTGGACTCCAAGCATTTCCAAATATCCGTGTCTTTGTTCTCCAAATGTTGGCATCTGTATCAGCTCTGCTCTGCACCTTCAGTGAGCTCTATCATTTCTGGCTCTCTCCAAAATGTTTCTTCTTTTAAAGGATTCCAGTAAACTAATCAAGACTCACCTGGAATGGGTGGAGTGACATCTCCATCTAAACAAATGTCACACCCACAATTGGGTGCATCACATATCCGTGGAGATAATCTAAAGATTCCAAACTACAGTAATGAATCAAGATTAAAAGAAATGGCTGCTCTCACAAGATTGAATCAGGATTAAAACATGGCTTTTCTGGGCTGCATAATACTTTCAAACCTGCACAAGCTCTCTTTAGGCCTACATTAATTTTATAAGATGATGTGCAAAATCAGAATAAAGTTTTCATTGTCATTTAAAGTACTTTATTTTAGACTTTGCCAATATCCTAAGTCCTCTTTCTTAGTCCTCCTACAGAGTACTTTAGTGTGAAGTCCAATCTCTCTATTAGGAATACAGCTACTGCATTTGAAGTAGCCTTTATTTCAATAAAACCACTAACTGGGAATTTTAGCTAACTAGAATTTTTTGCATTCCATTTCTGGGAGAAAGTGGCATATCTACTTAACATTTTAGAATGTTCTCAAATATCAATGTGCAACAACAGACTCAGCTAGGGGAGCCTGTGCAACATAAAATAACAGGGACCCAATGCAAATAACTTACAAATACAGATGTAAGTGAAAGAAAAAAAATTAACATGGTTTTTCTATAGATGAAAAGTATTGGCAGAAAGAAAGTTTTCCTATATAAATAACCAGATGGGGATACTGTGTTCAAGTTAGCTAGCTGCTAGAATGCAATATACCAGAAATTCAATGGCTTTTAAAACATGGAATTTAATAAGTTGCAAGTTGACAGTCTTTAGGCTGTGGAAATGTCCCAATTAAGCAAGTCTATAGAAATGTCCAATGCAAGGCATCCAGGGAAAGATACTTGATTCAAGAAGGCCAATGAAGTTCAGGGTTTCTCTCTCAAGTGAAGAGGCATATGGTGAACACGGTCAGGGTTTCTCTCTAGGCTGGAAGAGCACATGGCAAACACAGCATCATCTGCTTGCTTCATCTCCAGCTCCCCGGGAACTATTCTTCTCTGCTCTTTCTGAATCTCCTGCTTTCTCCAAAATGTTTCCTTTTTTATAGGATTTCAGTAAATTACTCAAGACTCACCTGAAATGGGTGGAGACACATTTAACAACCACACTTGATCGAGTCACATCTCCAAGGAGATGATCTAATTAAAGTTTCAAGCATACAGCACTGAGTAGGGATCAGAAGAAATGGCTGCCTTTACAAAATAGGATTGGGATTAAAACATGGCTTTTCTAGGGTACATACATCCTTAAAGGTAAAAAATATATATACATATTTTTAAATCAAACTCCTTTGTAAATTTATAAATAATTCTAGACTCTTGTATGTTGCTGATCTCTGTTGGAAATCCAATTCAATCTATAAATCATCTTAATTAAATATTAATGGCTCATTCTAAACAAACAATTGTTTACAAAAATCAGGAATACATGATTTTGAAATAGGATTTGTCATTAAGATAAGAGGGTGCCCTGAGAAAACTAATGGCAATTACATATACATGAAGGGTGTTTTTCTTATACTGACCCAAATTGTGGTCATATCTTAGCAATACCAAAAAGCAAGATAAAGAATGTGAAAGGACAATAGTAATAATAAACTATAGACTGGATTTCTAAATGTAAAAAGATACAAAAGGGCAGAACTCCTCAACCTGAAAGGCTGAAGTTGAATTATAATTGAAATTATTGTAAACAGAAGATATGGAGAAGGTGAATATGGATATTTGCCGAATCCTAGGTGCCCAGATGTACTTCTTTGAGAGTAGATTATTATGTTTCATAGAGCAAAGCAGCCTGAAACTGATGATTAGTCTATAAGCAAAATTGTCTTAAGAAAAATTTAAATGAATTTACACATCCTTGATCAGCATCAAATTATGAAGGAAAATTAAAAGATATTAGGTTATATTCCTATCCTTTAGTGTATGTTATTATGCAAAATGGTGATGTTGGCTCAGTAGTAGCATTTTTAAAGTATAAAAAGCATCATGAATGAGCTAGAAATATGTCTTACATTGGAAATAACAAAGATCAATTCTAATATTATAGTAAATTATATATTTTGAATATAATATCTAAAGTACAAACATATATAACATATATGAATATATTTCAGAAAACCACTCAGTCAAATTTCCTTAGCTGAGATGATTAGCAGTCATAATTGGATAATGAATATAGGCAGACTATGATCACAGAAGCCAGAAAACCTGTTCTGTTCAAAATGCTGGTTGTTTCTGTTTTTATTTATTTTATTTTATTTTTTTTAATGAAGATTGAGCATGTACCATAGAAGAATTTCTATAATGCTCTATTAGACCTGCTGGTCATGCATCAAAGCATAACTTAGTCCATAAATTCTGGGTAGAGTAAAAGGATGGAGTATTTGTAATTGCAAAAACATGACTTGATGCCTTACAGGTATGAATAGCTCCTCTCAAGTCTGTTGTGTTAAGGCAGAATAAAAATGGTCAGTCCTTATTTAAACCTGGATCCATGACAGCTTTCTTCCCAGCTGTCTTCTGAGAAAACCCTGTATGTCATAGTTTGGAGAAATGGTAATATGCTAAAATTTCCTTCTGTTGCTTATTTCAAGACCTGAGAATTCTGAATGGTATTTGGCCTAAACCAAAAATGTTATTCCACATTGATTTTGCCTTTCCTGGGACTTCTTATTTATTTCAAAATCTGTATCTCCCCCTCTCCCCCCCCCAAAAAAAGTCACCACAAGATCAAGAATTTAAATCAATGCCAAAGTGTATGTATCCTCATTTTGAATCAGGCTCTCTGAGCATTTACTGACTTTTCAAAACACTGACTGATTATAATTTGATCTGTTTTATTCTGAGATCATTTTCTCATTTTAACTTCTTTGAGCCTATATCATTTTATAACTAGTGTCCTTATTATCATCTGCCTTTGGCTCTCCTCACAGATACTTTGCCAACAGACCTGGTATAAAGCAACCTATTTTTGTGCTCTCTTGTGGAGCCTTGTTCCCTTGCCCTCCCTCATTGTGAATTTGTTCTGGTCTGTCAGCTGCCTGATATTTTGATGTCTCTCTCCATTAACTAACTCTTGCCTTTCAACCACTGAGCTCCAGTTTTTTGATTACTGCTTTCCTTGTTACAGCTCTTGGCTTATTGCTTCAGTCTGTGTGTCAATAGAATCCTTGGCAACTTCCTGTATCTTTTATCAACCCTCAGTCTCCACAGACTGCTTTTCCACAAATTGGCTTTCCAAAGATAGCCTGTCAGCAGCTCAGAGTGTGGCTGGGCACATGGATTTTATCTCTGGTCTTCTAGACTGTGTTCATTTTAATTATTATTAAGAGCCATCAAGGCTACACAGTGTCACTGAAAAGCACAAGGAATAATTTCTATCAGGGTTCTATCTGATACCCCAGATAAGAAGGATTCATTTCTATGATTTTAACAGCTTCATTCTTTTTAAGAGACCCTAATCAAAATACAAATACTCTCTTCTGTTCTCCCTTACTTCTTTCTGCATATGCCCACTGTTTTGCTTGCCATCTTATATTTTATCTTGTATGGTAGATTGTAATTAATTTAATGTTTCTGTGCCCCATGAGACTATAATCCATTTGCACAGGAATAGCGTTTCAATTCTTACACCCCAGTGTCTAGGCTAAAACAGGGTGATAGTAGGTTTCAATACGTGGTCGTTGAATTAACAAAAACAAAATACAGGTGAAAAAAGTGAGAAACTTAAACCATTAACTTTTAATACATTCTTTTTAACTGCAACACTAAGGAATATCAGTTAAGGAAATGAGTTCAGTTAATGTAACAAAAAAGTCAAATAACAGTGGTTAAACATAATATGGTGAATTTTTCTCATATAGTGAGAAGTCCAAGGGAAGACAATTACTGCTATCAATTTGGAAGTTCAAGGATGTTAGGCTTCAAGTCTCAGAGTATTCCTGGCTTTTCTTTAATGGTTGTAAGGTGCTTGCTCCTGCTTTAGTTGTCATGTGCACATTTCAGGAATAAGGAAGGAGGAAGAGGCCAGAAGGATAAGAAGGCAGCATCTATATCAAAAGAACACAATTTTCCCTGAAACTCCATTATCATTGACCAGAATTATGGCAGATTGTCTCCTATAGCCACAAGGAAGATGAGAAAATTAAGGGTGAGGGGTGGTCTTTTTGTTTTTTTCTACAACAATACTGGGGATCAGCTAGTAAGAAAGAGATCAGTATGAATATTGAGAAAACCACAATAAAGCACTTTCATGTCACAGAAGGGGAGTATAGTACACTGAGGGGGGATATGAATGCTGAGGATGTATCAATGTAAATGAAGAGAAAAAGCACGAAGGCAAATGATGGTTGTTCCACTATCCTGCCCAGGAATGGCTGACAAGAGGTGATTTCATCCATCAGCTTTGAAGCTGACTGAAGCACAGACTTCATGGGAATCGTAACCCATCTCTTCGTCTGTTCATGCAGCCTCTTCATGGACTTTATAAAGTTTTATAAGCACTTTCTGGCACCGATACAATGAGTAGTATAATGAAATGCCTGGCTTTAAGCTGCCTACTCTGAACTGAACTCTGCCATACAGAACTCAGCATAGGGTCCTACAGTGGTATGCTAAAAGGATACTAACACATATCGGGTATGGGCTTGTGGAACAAATGTGCAGTCTGGGAAGTGTTGTCATAGAAGGTGACAGGAGAGCTGACCATTACAAAGATAAAAAAGAGTCACCAAATGAAGAAGTGGGGAAGGGTTTTACTGGCATAGAGAGTTAATAGGTAAAGACAAAGAGAGGCAAAGAAACCCTAAAGCATCTGGGATTGTAATTATTTCAGTATCACAAACCACGGAGTTCAACGTGTGAGGACAATGACGGTGAGACAAACTAGAAGAAAGGTAAGCAAAAACCAAGGAGTCTTTTTGAAGAATGAGATGCAATGATTTTAATCTGATTAATTCTATGTTTCAGGAAAATTATTCTGGTTCCACTGGAAACAGTTTATTGGAAAAGAGAGAGACTGGAGGAGGGAATCTAGTATGAGCACTATTCCAATTGTTCAAGTGAAAATATGAGGGCCTAAACCAAAACAATATCAGAGGATTTGAAAAAAAAAAAGTAAACTGATTCCAAAGACATTAAACAAGTCAAATTGAAAGAACAAATTTATCAAATGCTCTGTGGGGGGAGGCTGAGGAGGCGGCCAGGGGACTGAGGGTAGAGGCAGGGTAGAAATGAGGGTAGAAAACAAAAACAACTTCCATTTCTTCACTCAGTCATTGATTTGAAAATGATGGTTGAGCTGATTTTCCTAAAGTTAGTGCATGTTTGGGGCAATCTGGTACCTTAATAAGAACATACACACCTGCTCATATATAATCTCTATACATCTGACCCCAGCACGACATGGGCAACCTAAGCAATGCAGCACTCAGGAACCTCATAATGGGTTCTTGAGCTGTGGTTGTAAAGCCAACACCCTAAACCAAACCTCCAGGACCAAGGGATTAATCTAAAACACCAGATTGAATTAAGCAAGTAACTTAGGCCATGTTTCCAAAGTGAGTTACTTAGTAGCCTTCAAAATTACTTACTAATGAAATGAGAAACATTACATTGGCTTCTGTAGCAATTAAAGAATAAAATCTGATACCTGAATTATCAGGAAAAAAATACTAAATCATAAGGAATATGATGCAAGCTTCAAAAAGCCACTACAATTAAATGATACCTAAGTAGAAAGGCAATGCATATAAAAATTAGAATAGGATTCAAGGTCCAGAGAAAACCAACAGAAATGATGAGTTTAGAGCATGTAACAGTTTCTAAAATTAAACTTCTAATTATCCTGCTTTTATATTATTCATAAAGGTATCTTAAGGTTCACTAATCAAATACCCCCAGCCCTCATCACTGCTGTTACCAGTTCTGCCATACTAATAAAAAGGAATCTTTCAATATGCTACCTGGTTTTAGAATAAAATAGAAGAATAAACATCCAAAGTAACTCTGGTTTCCAAACAAGAAGAGTATCCTTATTAAATGATCCCACCTACTATTTTCTAGAGATTTTTTTTTTCACTATGTTTATGCAGTGGGTGATTATTTGACCTTAATGACACCAAATCAACAAATTAGCATAAGCAGACACACATGATTAAAATACATACATAGCATAGTGGTTATGAGTTCACTCTTAAATTAGAAAGATCTCAATTACAATTTTGGATTTTCCACTTATCCGTTTTCTTAGCCTCCTTAAGCCTTAGCTTCCTTATCAATAAAATAGAAACAATAGTACTAATGCATAGTGTTGTTGTGAAAAGTAAATGCTCGTAAAGCAGTCAGACTAAAATCTGGCATATAGTCCATGCTCAATGCATATTAACACTGAGGATGAGTAGAATCATGCATTTTCACAACAGCCCTGTGAGACACTGATTTGCATTCCCTTTTTATAGGAAAAGAAATTGTCTGTGAGCATCTGTGACTTGAACAAGGTCATAATGCTAGTAAATATGGCAACCAGTATTCAAACATTGGTCTCCCACGGCAAGTTCATTGATCTGATTTGTTCTTACTCTATTTAGAAGTCATGTTTTCAACAAGCCAGGAATTTATGTATATACTCTGCTGAGTTTATGGCTCCCTCTTCAGGGAGAGGGAGCATGCAGAATAAAATGAAAGCAAAGGCAGTCTATTGCAAACAGCTCAGTATTGTACTACTGTAAATTATTATGAGTTTTAATTTGCTAAGGCTGTCTGAATTCAACACACCTGAGATAGACTGGCTTTTATAAGGGGTATTTGTTTCCTACAGTCCCTTGGAGGAAAGGCAGCTAGCTTTCATCTGAGTTTCTCTATCACATGAAAAGGCACAGGGCAATGTCTATTGGCCTTCTCTCCTGGCTTCTGGGTTCCAACATCTTTCTCCAGGGCATGTCCCTTCTGCATCTCCAAACATCTGCATCTGAGCCGGTGCTGAGCTCTGAGCTCTGTTGTACTGGGCTGTGCTGCCCTCCACTTGGTTGTACCAAGCTATTTCTCTTTTGTCTAACCTCTCCTTTTAAGCATCACACATTGTGGAATGTACTCTCATTAGCTGACTGCAGATTTAATCAGCCATAGATGAATTTCACATGCTGAAATTTCCACAGCAAGAGAACAGGGCACCATCACTTGGTCAAGATGATACCTGAACCTAACTACTGCATCATGTTTAAAACACAGAAACTTTGAGAAATGGTTAAAACAATCAGGAAAATTTAGTCTGCAGAAGAGACAATAGGGGGAATTGTAGTTTTGAAATTGTTAAATTTACAGAAATATGGTTCAAAACATTACAAGTACTCTCCTTTTTCAAAGAAGGTTTAATTATTCCCCAAAGAATACATTTTAAATGCAAAAAAATGTTATAAAATAAGTGCTCTGCTGGGTGCACAGTTTGTTCAGTGGTTAGAATGGCTGCCTTCCATGCAGGAGACCAAGGTTCGATTTCCGGACCAAGCACCTCTCCCCCCAAAACAGTGCTCTGCTGGCAATTTTGATAGAGAATTTATGGAGGTGGGGATGGTTTCAGGGCATTCTCAATTGGTGGCAGGGAGATGGATGAGAGGCCACCTTATGATTCAGGCATGCATTAGTACACTTTTATTTGCAATTTCTGTACCTATAAGGCTACTAGATTGCAAGAAAATTTCAAAAGTCAAATACATTTTTTAACAATCATTTCAAAAGAAAAAGAAATACCTGAATTCTAATTTTAATTATTAAATGCAAAATGGAACTATTCAACAAGGGTATTACTATGAAAGAATTTGTGATTATCCTATAAAAGTTGCCTCAGCATATAATTTCAAGCTTACGAACTATGATATTAAGTTGAACTGGAGAAGTTTAAGAATTAGATAACTCAGTTCTACTTCAAGCTTGACTTTCAAGCTGATGTAAGCATGGGCAAAGGCAAGAAAAAATCCTATGTATATTTCTAGATAAATAATTGCACATAATCTGAACCAAGTTAAGACAGCATAAAAAGGAGGTCCATCACTATTTAGCAAAAAAAGATTTTAAAAGAATGCAAATTTCACATAAACATATAATTATGCAATCACACTAGGGGGCACTCTTAGCACTGAAATGATGAGTGGCATCTTAAAACACGTGATAGTCTCAGCTGGCCAAAATCAAAGATTTTTCTAAGAATGTAATGCTTGCAACAAGTGCTTATCTCTTAAAAATATTTGCTGGCAAAAAAAAAATGTTTGCTGGTAATGTGCACATTTTTTATTTCATCTAACTGTTTGCATTAAGACTATCACATTAGTCTATCAGGTAAAACTTTTTCTACTGGCAGGAAATACTTATTTTGAAAACATCTGTGTATTTAGACTGACATCTGTCTCTTATTATTTTCTTTATTTGGGCTGATTCTTAATAGTAGACAGAGTGTTTAAGAGCATTACATTTTAATGGTTTCATTTTTAATTTAACTTATTTTTATTTTTATTTTTTTTACAAAATTTCCTACCAGCTCTTTAGCTTTTTCTTACAGGAGGGAAGGGAGGGAGCCAGAGATTCTCAAAGCTACCTACAATGCACACTCATATTGAAATTCTAAGGCTATTTCCATATTTTCTAATTACCTGGTAGGAACTCTAAAACCCAGAAGCACTCTTCAGAAAGTTCAAGAACCAGATTCCTAGATATATAATTTAAAAATTAGTGTATGACTTCAAAGAAATAGAAAGAGGCAAAAGAAAGAGTGGGCTATAGTACCCAGATAAAAACACCAGACAAATTTACTCCATCACTAAGGAAATATTTTTACACAAATAACCCCCAATTAATACAAATTTTATTTACTGAGTGCTTAAGAAACCACTCAAAGTGAGTTCCCCAAACCAGGGTGGCTGGCACCCCTCCCCCATAGGCTGCTTCCCAGAGGGGAAAGGAAAGGGATTTTACCAGCAGCAGGGGCTGAGTGCAACCAAACTCCAATTATGGAATTAATTCACTAATTCTGACTACTAAAAACAGGCCCCCAATTCAGCTGAGCCTCAGGTAAAAGCAGAGGTCATTGGTTTTTGCCCCAGTGCGGTGGGGGGGGGGGGGGCAAGGCTGACAGAAAAAGAAAAAAAAAAAACCAGAGGATTTTTTGGATCTGAAAAGGTCTGGGCCCTGAGGAAAAGGAGGGGACACATAGGATCTGGAGATACACAGAACAATGTACAACTTAAGCTCTTGATTGGCAAACCCAAGGAATGGGGGTCCTGCTCTGAAAAGTAGTTTTCTTTTTCTTTTTTTTTGTGACTTTGTTTTTACAGCTTGACTACATTTAGATACAGCTGCAAGGCTACTCAGTCTCTAACTGCCCCGGGCATAGGCAGAATTGAGCTTGTTTGAGTGTTTCTCTGGAGCCTGTGCCTTGCCAAGGAGAGGGGTGGAGTCCAGCTCAGGTGCAATCCCTC
>PVIY010044176.1:0-19852 GCA_004026745.1 Myrmecophaga tridactyla
ACCCCTGCTCACCGTCCCAGCGTGGGGTTGTCCTCGTTGCCACACCAGCCACACTCGTGGCTCTGCAGACACTCGTGGCAGGTCAGGAAGCGGTCGCAGCTCAGGCACCGTGGCTCTGAGTGCACGCTGCAGGGGGTGGGGGGAGTGGGGGTCGTTAGTGCCTGGCTCCCTCAGCCAGTCTGGACCCGCCCCTCCCTGCCCTCCGGCCTCCTGGGACTGCACCTGTCATCCCAGCCACGGCAGCCCCCGTGTGGGTACCGGGCCAGATAGGCAGCAAAGAGGAAGCAGGTGTGCGTGGACTGGCACCAGGCACACTGGCTGGAGTTAGCCAGGCAGTCCTCACATGTCAGGCGCCTGGGGGCAGAGGGTGGGGATCACCACACAGCCCCAACCCACACCCCCCGGGAACCCACTCCCTGGGTCTAGCCGGGCTCACTGGCTGCAGAGTGGGGGACATTCCTCCGGGCTCTTCAGGGCACCCCGACCCCGGCCCCGCCGGCTGCAGGCTGCATCCCCTTTGCGGCTGGTGCTCTGAAGCCACTCACAGAAGGGATCCTGGGGTAGGGTGGGGTGGCGAGGAGTCACAGCCCAGCTTAGCCCTCCCCCTGGGGCTCCCAATCCCAGCCCCTTACCTTACAAATAGCAGCTGCCTCCCTCAAGTATACCCCTCACCCCCAGAACACCACCTCCAAGCCCAGCTACCCCCAGAATGACCTGCCTCTCTGGACTTAGCCCTGCATCCACCCACCCCTTCTTTGGGCAATAGTGCCCTTCAGGGTGGTTCAAGAGGGGCCAGTTTGATCCTTCGGATCCAGAAGTGGGCAAGAGGTCACACCTTCTCCCCTCAAACTCAATGATGGGCCCAGGAGTCTGCCCAAGACCCAACCAGAGCCAGTGAAACCAGATGCTGAGCATCTGTTGGACTAGAAGGCAAGGGTGGGCAGGTGAGAGAATGAATGGTGCTCTTTCCACTACAGACTTGGTGGCTGACTGGGGGGATGAAACCCTGGAGTCCCTGGGGCTCTCTGGCTACTTCAAGGGAAAACACAGACACGGAATGGAGAGAGAAGAATGCCTGCCAACATCATCTAAACCCCTGGGGCTAGCCATGCCTAAAGACCTATTCTGGGACATCTGAGTTGCTTCTGGTGAAGAAGGGCTGAGTGGGGCTTTCTGGCCTGCATCCTGACCCACAATGCCCGTCTCCCCAGCCCCATCTCCTCCATGCCCCACCTGGCTCTTTTCTGAAGATCAAGGCCAACAGCCCCAGGACCCCCCAAGTCAGCTCAAGGCCTCCCCTTTCCCAGTCTGCCTTCCCTGGCTGCCCCTGCCTGGAGAGTGCCCTCTGCAGCCCGGGAGGCACCTGGGTGCAGGCATGGCAGTCGCGATGCTCCTCGCAGAGTGGGCAGAGGGCAGGCACCAGCACCAGTAGGGCCCCGCCGGCCCCACAGTGGGCCCCGCCCTGGCGCAGGTGGCAGGTGGCACTGGCCAGGCACCAGCCGCAGCCCTGGTCTGCCAGGCAGCCCAGGCAGGAAGAGTAGGAGGCACAGGCTGCTGAGCGGTAGGGTTCCAAGAAGAAGAACGAGATCTCCTGGGGAAGAGTGGAGGCAGGGGTCATGTAGGGCCAAGGATCCAGGCTACAAGTCGAGGGTCAGAAGCAAGGACTAGGTTTGGGGCAGGGGTCAGAACTGGGGACCAAAGACTGAGGTTAAGGGGTCAGAGACAAGATCGAGAACTCAGGCGCCTCAAAGAAAGTCGGGATTTAGGAAATTCAGCAGAAAAAAGTGGACCAAGATTTGAGGGATTAGAGGTCAAAGTAGGGAAAGCAGAGGTCAAGGTCAGCAAGGTCAGGGCAGAAGAAGTCAGAAGATGTGTGGTAGGTTTGGAATATGGGGTCGGAGGTCAAAGTCCAGGGTCAGATGTTGGGGTCTAGAGGGTTAGAGGTGAGGTCTAGGATTCAGAGGCCAAGAGTCAAGAAGGACAGAGGTCAGGGTCCAGGGAGCCAGAAAGCTCAGGGGATCTGAGGGGCTGGAAGCCAAGGCTGGGGCACTCACGCTGCCGCCTGGCACGCCAGTCCGGTCCCACAGCAGGGTGAGCTCACTGTGCCCAGGACCCGCGGAGCCGTTGAGCTGGCCCCGGATCTCCACCGCATACTTGTGGCCTCGCCCAGGCAGGGGGAAGAGGCGAGCCGAGCCTGGCCGCTGCAGCCGCCTTGTCTCCTTCTCCTGCTGAGCTGCCCAGCGCCCCACCTCCTCCTGGGGTGAGGGGTCAGACAGGGGCCTCAGAACTCTTCACACTCCATCCTCAGGCCCCCGAAACCTCCCGAAGCCCCCAAACCCACCTAGCTCCCCACCTCCTCCTTAAAGGAACTGAGTTGGTAATTCAGACCTTCCCTCCGTCTTAAAAATCCACCCACCCACCCCCCAAATTGTGTACATAGTTGAAAACCTCCTCTTTTGGCTGTCCCTAAACCTCCCTGCTCTTCCACCAGGGATGTATCCTGAGTGTCTGACTTCCCCAATCCTCCTCTAGGATGCGAAATCACCCAGATGTCTTGCACCTCATACCCAAAGCCCAGCATTTACTATAAACACCTCCCTGCCCCGGCCTCCCTGTGCCCTCACCATGTTCTCCGGATCAGGGCCACGGGCCATCCGAGCCAAGACGTGAAGGCGCTGGGCCCGGGCCCACACAGCCACATCCTCAGCTCCCGGCCCGCCCGGGCCTCCCGGCAGCAGGGGGTGGATAAAGCCACGGTAGACCAGGGACACGTCTGTCTCTGGGCTGGGTGTCAGGGTGATAGTCGTACTGCGGACGATGGAGACCTGTGCCAGCCAGGGACAGGGTGTAGGTCTGAGCACCTCTCTGGACCACCCCGGTCGCCACACCTCTCAGTCCACACAGAGCCAGAGAAGAAAGGTCCACCCAACCTCCTTTCCCTTTTGACCCAATGAGAGACCTGGGGCCAGGGGCTAGTGTTTGCTACGGTCACTGCAGGAGAAGAGTCAGGACTCAAATTCAGACAGACTTATGGGGGTCCAGAGCCCACCTTTGCCTCCAGCTCCGGTACATCTCCACCTCTTATTAAAACTCCAGGACCCAGGGCTTCCAGTATCCAACTCCCTAGCTCCCCACCTCTCCAGAGGTCTAAGCCCTTAAAAGTCCAGATCCAACATTCAAAGTGACGTACATAGCACATGATTTATTGCTGGTGTGTGATTTTGTTATAGCAAAAAGAGTGGAATAACCCACATATCCATCAGTGGGAGACTGTTTAGATAAACTACAGCACTATTGTGTTAGGAATATAAATGGAATATTACACAGCTATAGAAAAGAATGAATGCTTTCTGAGTTCTGTTAAAAAGAAAGTGGTAGCATACTATGGATTCCACCTTTTGTGCAATTAAAAAAAAAAGAAAGAAATACCATTTACTTGTATTTGAATAGGAAGACTCTGGAAGGATACAAAAGAAAGCTAAAAGGGTCTTCTGGGGAGAGTTAGGGTGGTCTTGAGTTGGCAGGATGCTAGGACCAGGTAGTTCTGGGCCACTGGAAGTGGGGTACCTGGGAGAGATTTTTCACTCAATAACTTTATACATTTGTGATTTGGGGACCATGCAAAGGTATTACCTATTTTTAAAAGTCATTAAAGAACCACTATAGAAAACAGTTTGGCAGTTCCTCAATAAGTTAAACACAGAATTACCATATGACCAGCAATTCTGTGTCTGGGTCCAAAAGAAGTGAAAACAAATGTTCATACAAAAACTTACACACCAATGTTCATAGCAGCACTATGCAGAGTAGCCTAAAGGTGGAAACAATCCAAATGTACATCAACTGAGGAATAGATAAGCAAAATGCAGTATATACAGTATATACAGACAGTGGAATATTAATGTCATAAAAAAAGGAATGAAGTTCTAATGATGCTACCACATGGTGAACCTTGAAAATATGGTGACAAGTTTAAGAAGCCAGACAAAGGGCCACATATAATATGATTCCACTTATAAAAAATATCTAGAGTTGGTAAATCCATAGAGACAAACAGATTAGTGATTGCAAGGGGCTGGGGGAAGGGGGGCATGGAAAGTGACTGTTTAATGGGGACAGGTTTCCTTTGAGGGAAGAATGTTCGGAAACTAGATAATGTTGATAAGTGTATAACACTGTAAAAATACTAAATGTCATTAATGGCAAATTTTATGTTATGTGTATTTTACCACTATATATATATATATTTTTTTAATTTGCATATGGGCAGGAGGCACCAGGGATCGAACTCCAGACCTCCAGCATGGCAGGTCGGAGCTCTGCCTGCTGAGCCACGGCAGCCGCCCCACAATATATATTTTTAAATCAATAAGGAAAATCAGACCCTTGACTGTAAAGACTAATAGGGTCAACACAAGAGTGATAAAGAGCAGTTTGAAAATCAAAAACCCTAGGCCCGATCTCCTGGCTCCCACCTTGTCGGGCTGGGAGGCATTGGGTGGCTGCTGAAAGGTGAGCAGGTGCAGGCCAGGTAGGAAGCTCTGGGTGACGCAGGCCTCCAGGGATGTGACGAAGACAGGTGCCGGCCCCCACCAGCCCACGGTGCCTGAGATCTGCTCACCTCGGCATCGAGCCTGCTCTGAGAGAGGAGGGAGGGGGCCATCAGTGCCAGTCACCAGGCCACCCCTGCCCCACTCCTGCCGGACACTCACCAGGCCGCGGGAGGCAGCTCTCATTGTGCACACACCAGCCCAGGGTGCCGGGACCCCGGGGAGGGGCTGCAGAACTGCCGAAGGCCAGACAGGCCTGGCAGTCAACCAGGAGGCGGCCCAGACCCAGGCAGCTGGCAGCTGGACACTGCAGGGTGGGGAGGAGAAGGAAGAGGACAGGGCTCACTGCCCACCAGGGCTCAAGGGTTCTCGAAAGGACTATGGATATGGGGATCCAGGGGCAGAATTGAAAGTAGGTTTGGAATGTGGGAAATCAAGAGGACAGGGGTTGGGGATCCAGGGACAGGGTCATACATTCAAGAGGATCAGGTGGACAAAGCTTCAGGGATCAGCAGTCAGGAGTTAAGAATGAGGATCTTAGATGTGAAAGCCAGTCTCCCAATTGGGGGTAGGTCCTTCTTTTCTTGGTTTGGGCAGAGGGAGACACTAAGGGCAGGATATCTGTGCTAGGGGACAAAGGGTCCAGGGCAGTCACTCACAGCCCCTGAGGGGGTCCCAGGAGGGGGTGCAGCTTGGCAGGCCCCCTGACACCAACTGCATTCAGGGTCCCGGGAGCATACGCTGTGGTCCGTGTACATGGAGCAATAGTCCAAATGGTACTGTAGGGAGTTGGGGGCATGGGGGGAGGGGGCTACTCAGACCTAGGGCCTGCCTCACATGTCACCACTCACTTTTATTCTCCCAGGGAACCCAGATTGCTCAGCAACCTCAGGATCCCCACCCACTCCTCCCCCAGCCCCAGGGACCTTGGCAACAGGTACACTCTGTCTCTTCTTCCCTCAGCCCCAGGGACCTCCATCCCTCCTCCCTTGGACCAGGGAACCTCTCTCCCTCCTCTTATGGCCCTAAAGACCCCAGGGAACCCCAGCTACTTCTTCCCTCATCTGTGGGAACCATGCTGCCTCCTTGCCCAGCCACCCTGTCCCTGTCACCCCAGTGCTCACGTCTGGGGCAGGTGCTTGGAACACGAAGGGCGGCACCTTGTAGGCCATCAAATCCCCACGGGGCCGGCCGCTGTAACCCCCAGCCACTAACAGGACACTGCCACCAAGCACAGCCGCCACATGAGAATAGCGGCCACTGGGGGGCGCTGCTCGGCCTAGGAGAAGACAGGCCCCTGAGAATATCAGTATTGAAGCCCCCACCACAGTCGGCATTTCTCCCCTGCCTGGGTGGATGCCCTGACTCTCTTAACCCTCAGACCTGCGTTCTGTCTGCTATTTCACACTCACCTGCCCGAGGAAACCCTCCCAGCCTGCCTGGCCTAGAACTCACTCCAGTTCACCTCTTCTCTGAACTCCCACAACCCTCCCCAAATAATCTTTCAGACAAAACACAATCTTAAGACTCAAAAAGACTTGGGTTCAAATCCTGGATTACTCTTACTAGCTGTGTGGCCTAAGGCAGGCAACTCCCTTCTCTGAGCCTCAGTTTCTCCCCTATAAAATGGCGCCATTAGTCTACCCTCACGGTACAGTAAAGGGTGAAGAAGAATCTTCCAAGCCCCCAGCAGGCTGCTTGGCTCTCACCAGTTTTTGTCTGTCTAGCATCAGCCTCTTTTCCGGGCAGAGCCCTGACTTTCCTCTGGAAAACTACACTCTCCCACTCCTAGTCCATGAGGCTTTTACAGAAGTGGGGCTTTAGCCCAGTCAGTCTCACAGAGTAGTTCTGGGATGCACATGGGGCTCAATTCTGGGCAATGAGAGTCCACCCCAGAACTTTTGCTACAGTGCTTAGGAGAAAGGCATTCTCCTCCTCATGGGGTTTATGAAGGGATAGAATGTAATCTGAGAGCTGCTGGTGACCATCTATGAAAGGTAAGCTGTGAGAGGCAGCAGGACACCCCGCTGAAACCTGGAGAGAGACAGATGGCCCATGCCATCAAGTGGGCATCTGGATCCAGCCCAGCCTAAGGCCGGATCCTGGAGTTTTCACTCATGTGAACCAAGAAATTATTTTTGCTTAAGCCAGTCAGGTTGGGTTTCTGTCACTTACAACCAGGAATCCTGACTGATGGGTAAATGGTCAGTGTGTGGTGGCTCCCCTGCCCTTCTTACTGCCCTGTATGCTCTGTTGGGGCATGGTCTTGGCCCAGGGAATCTGACCAGAAAAGAAGAAGGAGCTTCTAGAAACCTCACACACTGGCCCAGTGAGGGGACTTACGGAGGGAAAAGGACAGGCAGAGGAGCCCTGGAGGGCTTCAACATCAAATCCAGGCTTTAATCTTGACAGTCACACAGGACTCCTCTGGGGCCCTTTCTCCTACCCATCCCATATGCCTGTCCCCTCTGTCCTTTCCTTTCCTGGGGGCAGGTGATAGATGAGCCTCTGGAAAGTCCACAGCCCCCTGAAATGGTATGTCCAGCTTACATGTACAAGCCTTTTTCTGAGAGAGGGCCTGTGGCTTTCCCCCAATTCTCAGCACAGTCTTTGATCCAAAGGTCTATGAGTGGATTCTCTAGACCTCCTCTCTGGTGAGCCCTCCAATCTGTGGCAGGACCCTCATAGCTACTGGAAAGACAGTGTATGGAACCCTTCGCTGGGCTGTCTTCATGCAGCATCTCAGTTTACTCTCACAGCAGCCCAGTAATTTCAGCATTTTTATCATCCCCATTTTACAGATGATGAAATTGAGGCCTAGAGAGATTGAGTGATGGTTTTTGCACAGCTGGTTGTTTGGGGTCAGAGGTCCTGATTCTGCCTCTTGCCTTTTCCCAGGCTATACCCTGGGGTAGCTGGAAACTGCCAAAATGTGGATTGGAACCTGGCTCTGAAGCTGCTGTAACTGCCTACATCTCTAGAGTAACAGTGCCCTAGTCCCGCCTCCAGCCTGGGTTTGCCTCCTGAGGCCCACAGGACATGTGGCTCACCTTGGCAGGGGCCCAGGAAGCTCCTGCCCAAAGTGCGAGTCACTGGGGGAGAGGGCACATTACCCCTCAGGGGCTACTCACCCTCAGGAGTGCCTGGAGGGGCGAGCTCAGCCCCTGAAACCCATTGATGGCAACCGAGGTGGTAGAAGAAGATGCCGTCTTCATAGCACTTTTCCTCCTGGTAATGGGTGTGCACATTGCCCCCTGCGAAAGGAGGAAAGGGGCACAGCTGGCAAGCCTGGGGGAGGTGGGGACACGCATCCAGGAAGCGCCAGCTCAGGGATGGAGTAGGACCCTGCAGGGAGGATCAGGGGTCCCCCTCACCGTAGACCACCATGTAGTTCCCCAGGACACTGGCCGTGTGGAAGGCTCGCTCCCGAGGGCCCTGAAGCCCGTCCCGGCCCTTGAGGGTGGTCCACATGCTCCGATCCACGTGGAAGAGCTCAGTGGAGTTCACCCGCACCGAGAACCTGCAGGCAGAGGGGTTGGTCTGGGCTCAGGATAGGAGGGGTCCCCTCCCTCCTCTAGGCTCTCAGGAACTGCATGATCACCCAGGATGGAGACTGTGGGATAGACTCACTGTCACCTACAAACTGGAAGATCCCTGGAACAGGACCCGGGTATGGCTAATCTCTGGGTTACCTGCACAATCTAGCAAGGGGTGGGCACCAAGCAGGGATTTGTTGAATGGGTGGATGGACGAGAGTGTGCAGGTGGCAAGTAACCAAGAGATGGAGTAAAGGGTTAGAGAATGAGTGAGTGAGTTAGTTGAGTGAATGAAGGGAGAGCGCTACTGAGTTACCGCAGGAGTCCACAAGTGGGCAGTGGCAGGAGGGGTGTTGCCAGGCTCAGGGTATTGGGCCAGGCCATGCCTGGTAGGGGTTGTGGGGCAGGTCACTCACCGGGCAGTGGAGGGCCGGTGCCCACCATGGACCAGCAGGGCACGGGATGGGGCATGGAACACCATGGAGTGGCCAGTGGCAGCTGGGGGCCTCCCGCCTGCAGGGACCACCTGCTCCCAGTGGCCCCCACTGCTGCTGTCAAGGCGGAAACGGAAGAGCCCGGAGGAGAAAAGGTCGTGCTGGGTGCGGCCGCCGGACACGTAGAGCCAGACGTCATCCACTAAGGCAGCCGCGTGGCCTGCCAGGCCCGGGGGCCCCAAGGAGCTGGAGGCAGGTGGTGCCAGGAGCTCCCAGTGGCCCCCACCCAGTGGGCTGAAGGCCCACACATCGCTGGTGAGGGAGCCATCAGCCAGCTCACCACCCATGAGCACCAGGGAGCTGGCCCAGGCCACGGCCACGTGGGAGTGACGGGCGGCCTGTGAAGAAGAGACAAGGAGACAGAGATGGAGAGGGAAAGAAGAGTGACAGAGAAAGCTGGGACCAGGGATTGACAGAGAGATGCCCAGATATAAAAAGACAGACAGAAGATGACACAGAGATAAACAAAGGTAAACACAGAGATAAAGAGACAGAACAGAGAGGTGAAATAGAGAAAGAGATTCACAAAAAGAGCAAAGAGGAGAGTCAGAAAGATATATGTAACTAAAAACGGGGAAAGTAAAATAGAGGAGAAGGAGGAGGCAGACAGAAACAGAAAGAGAAATGACAGAGAAAAGCAGAGAGAGAAACAGAGATTCAGGCCCAGAGACCAAGACAGAGCAGAAGACCAAGAGTCAGACAGACAGAAACTGAGAGACTGACCAAGAAAGAGACAGCAGACACACAGAAAGGTAAGACGCAGAAAGAGGGATAAAGAAAGAAAAAAGAAAATCAGAGCAAACACAGAGGCAGAAAGACACAGGTGTTTCTGTATCATGCTGAGGTGGCAGCGGGGAGGAGGGGAGAGGAGAACAAGGTGACAGGCATTCTCCAGTGGATTGGGTGCTCCAGGTGAGGCAGGGGTGGGGTCCATACCGGGGCAGGACTCAGGTCCCAGCGCTCCCAGGTGTTAGCAGAAAAGTTGTAGAGGACGAGGTCGCCCAGGGCGGTGTTGAGGTTCTGGCCTGTGGAGGGTGGAAGATGGAGGGTTGTAAGCCCCGGCCGGAGGCTGCCAAGCCTCCAGACACACCTCCCCATCTGCTCACCTCCAAACACAGCCAGCAGCCCGGGTGGAGACAGGAAGGCACCTGCTGCTCCGATACGGGCAGAGAAGGCAGGGTCTCCAGCACTCACATTGTGCCACCAGCCAGCCCCTTGGTTCTCCCACAGGTGCAGGTCACAGGCACGTCCCAGGAAGCCGGGCTCACAGCGGCATGGTCCGAGAGGCTGAAGGGGAGAGGCAAAAGGCAGGGAAAGAGAAAGGAAAAAGAGGCAGAGGCAGAGAGAGTAACATCCAGAGAGACAGATAGGGGCAGAAAGACGGAGGAGAGAAAAAGACAGGAAGAGAGAGAAGGGAAAAGAAAGAGATAGAGAAAGAAGCAAAGGGGAAGAGAGAGACAGGAAGGAGACAGGCAAACAGAGGGAGAAAGAAATGGGGGACACAGAAACACAACCAGAGAGGCAGAGATAAGAAGACATACCCAGAGACCAGTAGAAAAAGGGAGCAAGAAAAAGAGAAAGATTACACACACACACATACAAACACAAACACAGAATGGCGACAGATGGACAAACACAGGTTGGAGGAGAAATACAGTCACTGGGGTCAATGCTCAGCCCAGGCCAAAAGAGCTCAGATCTGGGGAGGTCAGGACAAGGCTCAAGGGGTCTGGAACTACAGCTAGGTAGGTGTGCACAGGTTAGGTCCAAGGTCAGTGGGCAAAGGTCAGAAGTCTTGAGAGGGGGCTTGAGGCCAGACAGAGTGGCTGGGGTTTGGGGGAATGGACAGAATTGGGCCTGGCAAGAAGGAGGGGTGGGTTCATAGGTAAGAGGTTGGGCTATAGGGGAGGACAGGAGCGGTCTCAAGCAGGGGAGGAGTCAAAGGTGAAGGTGGGCTGGGGTTTGGTTAACAGGTGTGGAGAGGGTTCTGGAAGGAGAAGAGAGTATCGTAGGGCCCTGGTGGAGTCAGTGTCAGGGGAGAGGGTGAGATGGTGGGGGTAGTGGGTTGGGGGTCCTGGTCCTGAGAGGAGTGTGGTCACGGGTTGGGGGACAGGGAGGATGTGGTCAGAGACAGGCTCACCGAGGCACAGGTGCCGTGGCTGCCGCAGTAGGCTGAGCACTCCTGCAGGTCACAGTCAGGGCCCCCCCAGCCCGGCTCACAGGCACACACGCCTGGGAGCTGGCACTGCCCATGGCTCCGGCAGCCCCCCGGGCACAGGGAGAAGCGGAATGAGGCGTTGAAGCCCAGCAGGTTGTAGTTGGCATCGCTGAAGAGGTGCAGCAGCATCTGTGGGCACAGGTGGGCTGGGCCAGGTGGGCAGGGCTCCGGGGACTGAGCAGGATGGGTGGTCCACCTCTGCCCAAGTCCATCTGGGGAACTGGAGCCCTATCTTGCCTCTCCCCACTACCCTTTGACTAAGCCCCTCTTGCTGTATCTCTGTCCCTGCCCACCTCCCTTACAGTTCCCTCTGCATTTCTATTCCCTCTCCCCACAGCCCCCGTGGCCCCTGCCTCCACTGACCTTGCCTGAGGAAGCCTCAATGGACGGAGGCCGGGTGCTTCCACTCAGACTGGCAAGCAGG
Organism: Myrmecophaga tridactyla; assembly: GCA_004026745.1. NCBI lineage: Eukaryota > Metazoa > Chordata > Mammalia > Pilosa > Myrmecophagidae > Myrmecophaga > Myrmecophaga tridactyla. Next base: position 11,223 of record PVIY010044176.1, read on the forward strand.
GGTGCACGGGGGGAGTCACCATCATACACAAACAGATAGTCATATGTGCATTCCGTGTCCAGGAAAAGGAAGTCCAGAAGGATCCGGTGCTGGGGGCTTGGAGCTGGGAGATCAGAACCGCAGGGGCTGGGCTCGAATGTGGACCTTCTCCCCAGACCCCCAGGCAGCCCACCCTCCAGGTGATCCCGGGGACTCAAGGATGAGTGAGGCCTGGGCCCTGCCTTAGAGAGGTTCTGGTGTCAGAGCTCAGGGAAGTGAGAGCAGTGACAGCAAGAGGTACAGAAGCCCAGGGAAGGATTTATGCATCAGTTCTGCAGAGGACTCCTGAGAGTAGGATGAACACGTGCCCCATTCAGGTGGGAAAATTAAAGGGCAGAGAGAAAATGCCATTTCAGTGGTCACCTGCAGAGCTGGAACCGAGGGATTCTCATGCCCCATTCTTTTCACTGATGCCTGAGTCTCAAACATGCCCAGGAAAGAGGGGCAAGGTCCAGGCCCTAGCAGAGAGGTGTACTCCTCAGACAGAAAGAGGCCTCTGCTCCAGGCCAAAAAGAACTCTGAAGGAAGGGTCCTATGTCTTCTCTTTGACAGAGGCCTAATTTTGGAGCATGCAGTTCCTCTCTGCCCCACCCAGAGTCTCACTCCTTGTTTACTGTGATGGCTAAGGGCATGGATTGTGGAGCCAAACTGCCTGGGCTCGAATCTTGGCTCTGCCACTTATTAGCTACTAGCTGTGTGACCTTGGCCAAGTCACCTAACCTCTCTGGATCTGTTTCCTCATTTCTAAAATGGAGATATAATGATACTTTGGGGGATTACAAATTCTTGGCCTCTCCTCCCATCGAGAGGTAAGGACCTTGTAGCTGAGATGGCCTGCCTTAGGGATTTGCCTGACCAATAAAAAGCAACAGAAGTGACATCTGGGACCTCCAAGCCTAGTCATAAGAAGCTTTGCAGCTTTCACCTGGGCCTCATGGGATGCTGCTCCTCAAAACCAGCTGTCATGCTATGAAAAACCAAAGCCACATCGAGAGGCCATGAGTAGGTGCTCCAGACAACAGCCCCAGCTGAGCTTCCCTCTGACAGTCAGCGTGGCCTGCCAGCTCTGAGTGAACGTCCCTGGACGTCTGGCCACACTGAGTCTTTGGATAACCACAGCCCCAACAAGTGACTGCAGCTACAGGGGAGGCAAGACTACATGTAAAGTGTTTACAATGGGGTCTGGTGCACTCTAAGTGCCACTACTCCTTACCCTGTCACTACTTTTGCTTACCGCCAGGTTCTGGTTCCAGAACATTCTCTCATTCCACAACCCACACCGGGGGTGGGGGGATTGGGGAAGGCTCAATGAGACCACCAAAGGTAGTTCAAGGGAGTGGTCTGGGCTGGGGAAACAAGGATATTTGGGTCCCAGCTCTGTCTTTCACCTTCTGGAGGGCCCTGGGTGGGCCCCTTCCCCTCAATGCACTCATCTGGATACTGGAGATGCTCAAACACCACTCACTAGCTGTGTTATCCCAGGCCTGTTCTAGGACTCTCTGAGCCTCAGTTTCCCTGACTGAAAAAATGGGGATAAATTTCCCAACCCACCAGGGTGACGTGAACTTTCACTGAGATGATGGATCTAACCTTCCTATTAGGAGCAAAGATGTTCAACAGGTATGTCCAGCCCAACCTAGACCTCATCCTCTCCCCAGGACCCCTGATTCAGCCCCCTTCCCAGCCCCCCAATCTCCAGTCCTGCCCTAACATGGCTTCCTGAGGGATCTTCCCAACTCGATATTTATCCACTGTTCAAAGACCCTCCATGGCTCCCCATCACCCCCAGGAGAAAGATTAGCTTCCTAACCTAGCAACTGAGACACAACTGGTGACAGCTCTGCTGGGAGCTGGGCCTTTGCACGAATTTCTCCCCGTCTAGAGTACATTCTCCCTTCCTGCCAGATAGCTTCCCTGCCTCCTCTAAGTCTTCCCTACCCCCCGGCCTCTTTTCATAGTTTCCACATCCCATATAATCCTCCTTCCTCTAGGCCAGGACCATCTGTACCCAGGCCTTTCTTCCCTGGCAGCCTGGGAGGTCCCCAGGCAGGGTATGAGCCTAATTCATCTCGGGGTCTCTCTCTGGCCTTTCCTAGTACAGGGCCTGGCACGAGCAAGGGCTCAGGAAATGCTGGATGACAGAAGGCAGAAATGCACAAAAGGGAGAATACTAAAGTTGGTAGCTCTCCATCGGGTTCTAACCAGAGTCCCCAAGGACAGCACACACTGACCCCCACCCACGGTTTGAAGAATGCAGAAGAACCATTCATCTGGACTGGACAAACAGACCTCCTGGAATCTTACCAGCCTCAATCAAGCAATAAAGCCTGCTCTCAGAATCACAAGTACATCTTTGTCAAGTTGCTTGCTGGAGGCTGGCTCACCATCTGCTTTCCCCAACTTCCTTCTCAAATGCAAGGTCTCCTGTTACCACCCAACCCCACTGAACCCCCATGCCAGCCTCGGCAGAGATCTGACTCTGAAACTCCACTGCTCAAAGGCACCCAAGGGGCCTCTCATTCATGAAAATACTACAAGGTAATGTACGATAAAGTGCAAACATGGTACAAAAGTAAGTAGATTTCAAAGTTAAATTTATTTATTTTTAATGTCCATGAAACATGCATGAGAATAATTTTAACCATTTTAAGTGGACAACTCTTTGACATTAACTACACTGCATGACAATACTGTGTAACTTTCACTACTATTTCCTGACTATTTTCATAATCCCAAAACAAAACTCATACTCATTTAGCAGGAACTCCCCATCCCCTTCTCCCCACAACTCTGGTAGCCACTATTCTGCTTTCTGTCTCTAGGAATTTGCTTTTCCTAAATATTTCATACAACAGAAATCATACAATATTTGTCCTTTTGTGTGTGACTTATTTCACTTACAGGCTGTCTTCAAGGTTTGTCCATGTGGAAGCATGTACCAGCACTTCATTTGTTTTTACCGCTGAAAACTTTTGTTTATCCCATTCCCTTGCTGATTGACACTTGGGTGCTGCCAAAACCTTTTACCTATTGTGAATAATGCTGTGATGAACACTGGTGTACAAATATCTGCCTGATTCCCTGCTTTCAGTTCTTCAGGATATATACGTAGGAGAGGAACTGCTGGGTCATATGGTAATTCTATGTTTAAATTTCTGAGGATCTGCCAAATTGTTTTCCACAATGGCTGCACCATTTCACACTCCCACCAACAATGTTTAAGGGTTCCTATTTCTCCACATCCTCGCAACACTTGTTTTTTTTCTGACTATTAAATAATAGCTATCCTTGTGGGTGTGAAATGGTATCTCACAGTTTTATTTTGCATTTCTTCAATGGTAAGTGATGTTAAGCACCTTTTCATATGCTATTTGGCAATCTGAAAATCTTCTTGGAGAAATTTATATTCAAATCCTTGGTCCATTTACTTACTTACTTATGTATGTATGTATGTATGTATGTATGTATGTATTATTTATTGCCTTTTGGTTGTTGAGTTGTAGATTTTTATATTCAAGATATTAAAACCTTATCAGATATATGGTTTCCAAATATTTTCTCCCATTCGATATGTTGCATTTTCACTATCTTGTTAATGTACTTTGATGCAAACAAGTTTTAAATTTTGATGAAGGCCATTTTATCTATTTTTTATTTTGTTGCATGTGCTTTTAGTATAAAATCTAAAAATTCATTGCCTACTAAAAGGGCCCTAAGATACTTCCCTATGTTTTATAGCATTAAGTCTTATACTAATGGTGGTATATCCATTTTGAATTAATTTTTGTATATGATGAGAGGTAGGGGTCCACATTCATTATTTTTATATGTGGATTTGCAGGTGTCCCAGCACCACTGGTCAAAGAGACTATTCTTTTCCCATTGAATGGATTTGGCACCCTTGTGGAAAAGCAAATTGGCCATCATTTATGGATTTATCTCTGGACTCTCAATTATATTCCATCGATCTATATATCTATCTTTACACCAGTACCACAATGCTTTAATTTAATTTTGTAGTAAGTTTTGAAATAAGGAAGTATGAGTCCCCCAATTTTGTTCTTCTTCTTCAATATTGTTATGGCTATTCGGGGCCCCTTGCAATTCCACAGGAATATGAGGAACAGCTTCTCTGTGTCAGCAAAAAAGACCATGGAAATTGTGATAGGGATTGAGTTGAATTTATAGATCACTTTAGGCAGTATTGACATCTTAATATTAAGTTGTCCCATCCATGAACATGTCTTTCCACTCATTTGGGGCCTTAATTTCTTTCAGCCATGTTTTGCAGTTTTCAGGACACAAGTCTTTCACCTGCTTGGTTAAATTTATTACTAGGTATTTTATTCTTTTACATTTCATTGTGGGTAGAATTGTTTACATGATTTCCTTTTTAAATTGTTCATTACTGCTGTATAGAAACACAATTTACTTCTGCATGTTTATCCTGTATCCTATAATACTGCTAATGTGTGTATTAGTTCCAGTAGCTTATTTGTATATTCTTTGGGATTTTCTACATATAGGATCATATAATGTGCCAGTAGAGATCATTTGAGTACTTATTATTTTCCAATTTAGGTGACTTTTATTTCTTTTTCTTGCCTGACTGCTCTGGCAAGAACTTCCAGGACAATTCTGAATAACAGTGGTGACAGAGGACATCCTTGTCTTGCTCCTTATCTTAGGGGGAAAGCTTTCAGTATTTCACCAGTGAGTATGGTATTTGATGTGAGCTTTTCACAAATGTCTCTTACTGTGTTGAGATAGTTCCCTTCTATACCTAATCTACTGATGGTTTTTGTAATGAAAGGATGTTGGATTTTCTTAGATGACTTTTCAGCATCAATTGAGATGATCATGTGTTTTTTTCTCCTCTTTATATTAATGTGGTGTATTAACATTGGTTTCCTTTTGTTGAACCATCTTTGCATTCATGGAATAAATTCTACTTGGTCTGGGCATATTCCTTTTAATATACAACTGAATTCAATTTATCAGTATTTTGTGGAGGATCTTTGCATCTTTTTAAATAAGGGATACTGGTCTTTAATTTTCTTGTGTTGTCTTTATCTGGCTTTAGTATAAGGGTTAATGCTGGCCTCACAGAATGAGTTAGGAAGTAATCCCTCCTCTTCCATTTTTTGGAAGAGTTTGAGAAGTGTTTACATTAAATTTTCTTTAAATGTTTTGTAGAATTCAGCAGTGAAACCATCCAGTCCTGGACTTTTCTCTTTTGGGAGATTTTTGATAACTGATTCAATCTCTTATAAATCTGCTGAGATTTTCTACTTCTTGTATCAAATTAGATAATTTGTATGTTTCTAGGAATTTGTCCATTTTATATGTTTTCTAATTTGTTGGCATATAATTGTTCACAGCACCCTCTTGTATTGGTTTGCTAAAGCCGCCAGAATACAATATACCAGAAATGAAATGGCTTTTAAAAAGGAAATTTAATAAGTTGCAAGTGATAATTCTTTTTTTTTTTTTGCAGAAAGAAAATGTTGGTAATGACAACTTAATGATAACTAACATTCATTGAGGACTATGGACGTATTACAGGGAGTGTTGCAGCTGGGGTTCCTGGGTAGCAATCCTAAAATGGAATTTAAAAGCTGGCAGGCAGTTTATTAGGGAGTACCCTTGGGATCAGCACCCCTGGAAGGGAAAGGAAAGAAGGAAGCAGGAGTAGGCAGAGAGAGCAGCCAAGCTGCACAATAATCTCAATGAAAACCTTAGCCGAGCGCAGAGGGTGAGCTGATGATAGGGTGACCAGCAAGTTATAATTCTAAAGCTATGGAAATGTCCAAATTAAGGCACCCAAAAGAGGTTACCTTCACTCAAGAAAGGCTGATGCCATGTGGAACACCTCTGTCAGCTGGGACAGCACGTGTCTGGTGTCTGCCAGTCCTTGTTCCCAGTTCCATTGCTACCAGCTTCTGATGTCAGTGGTTTCCCCTCTAAAAAACCATGGACTTTCACTTAGCTCCTATGGGACATAACTCTGGGTTCTGGCTTGTTTAGCATCTCATGGGAAGGCACATGGCAACATCTGTTGGGCTCTGCCCATGTCTAGTCATCTGCTCTTTCTGTCAGCACCCCAAGCATATCCAAACATCCATGTCTCTGTCAGCTCTGAAGCAATTATTTTCCAAAAGTTTGCATCTGAGGCTTTTCCAAAATATTCCCTTTTTCAAAGGACTCTAGCAATAAAGACTGAGATGGTATAATCTAGGAATGCCTAGAGTGTACAACAGTAGTGACTAAATGTACAAATTAAAAAATGTTTTTGATTTCCGGGCCAAGACGGTGGCTTAACAATGTGCGCATTTTAGTTCGTCCCCCAGAACAACTACTAAATAACCAGAAACAGTACAGAACAGCTCCTGGGGCCATATCAGTGACCAGACACACAGCGTACCCCAGTCTGGACCAGGTGGACCAGCTGCGAGCCCCCCCCAAGAACTGTGAGTTCCTCAAGCCACAGCGGCCAGCGCCCCTCCCCCATAGGCTGCTTCCCAGAGGGAAAAGGAAAGAGACTTTACCAGCAGCAGGGGCTGAGCCCAACCAAATGCCAATTGTGGAATTAATTAACAAATTCTGACACTAAAAATAGGCCCCCAGCTCAGGTGAACCTGGTCAAAGTGCAGGTCGCTCATTTTTGCCCCAGCGCCAAGGGGAAAAAAGAAAAAAAAAAGGAAACAGAGGTTTTTGTGGCTGTGCTTCTACAAAGGCTTGACTGCCTTTGTATACAGTGGGAGGGCTTCTCAGGCTGCAACTGCCCTAGGCATAGCAGAAACAAGCTCCTTTGAGGGCTTGTCTGGAGCCTGTGCCTTCCCCAGGGGAGAGGTGAAGCCCAACTCAGATGGAATCCCTACCTCAAGGAATTCAGACACCAGGGCTTGGTAATTTGAAGCCATTAAAGCCAGCCTATAACCTCTCCTCTGTCTCCACCACGCCCCCAGCAGGGAGAGTCTGCCAAAGTTAAAGGTACCACATCATCTTATGCTAGTGGGACCTGAAGGTAGACAAGCACCACATAGTGGGTAGGATAAGAAAAATAGAGCCCAGAGACTTCACAGGAAAGTCTTTCAACCTGCTGGGTCTCACCCTCAGGGAAAACTGATGCAGGTGACTCTTTCCTCCTGAGAGGAGGCCAGTTTGGTCTGGGAAAATTCAGCTGGGGTCTATAATACCTAAGTAGACCCTCCTAAGGGTGTGGGGGGGAAGGCACCATACAAGCAGGGCATGAAACAAGAAAACAAGAATGGAAAAATTATCCTCTGTTAAACAAAACTTAAGCTAGAGGTCCAGAAAAAGCTGAACTGAATGTCAAAGAACAGATAGACAACAAACTCATCCAGCAAGAAAATCTTAGGTAAAAGAAGTAAAAGCAATCTCCAGAACAAACTAATTAAGGTAATTAAGCCAGCAAAAAAATAACAAACACACTAGGAAAATTGAAGATATGGCCCAGTCAAAGGAACAAACCAACAATTCAAATGAGATACAGGAGCTGAAACAATTAATTTAGAATATATGAACAGACATGAAAAATCTCATCAAAAACCAAATCAGTGAATTGAGGGAGGATATAAAGAAGGCAAGGAATGAACAAGAAGAAGAAATCAAAAGTCTGAAAAAACAAATCACAGAACTTATGGGAATGAAAGGCATGGTAAAAGAGATGAAAAAAACAATGGAAACCTACAATGGTAGATTTCGAGGGACAGAACATAGGATTAGTGAACTGGAGGACAGAACATGTGATATCCAGCAAGAAAAAGAAAATACAGGGGAAAAAATGGAAAAATTTGAACAGGGACTCAGAGAATTGAAAGACAATATGAAGTGCATGGATATATGTGTTGTGGGTGTCCCAGAAGGAGAAGAGATGGGAAAAGGAGAAGAAAAACTAGTGGAGGAAATTATCACTGAAAATTTCCCAACTCTTATGAAAGACTTAAAATTATAGATCCAAGAAGCGCAGCATACCCCAAAGAGAATAGATCCAAATAGACATAGTCCAAGACATTTACTAATCAGAATGTCAGAGGTCAAAGAGAAAGAGAGAATCTTGAAAACAGCAAGAGAAAAGCAATCCTTCATGTACAAGGGAAGCCCAATAAGACTATGCATAGATCTCTCAGCAGAAATCACGGAGGCGAGAAGACAATGGGATGATATATTTACATTATTAAAAGAGAAAAACTGCCAACCAAGAATTCTACATCCAGCAAAATTGTCCTTCAAAAATGAGGGAGAAATTAAAACATTTTCAGACAAAAAATCACTGAGAGAATTTGTGACCAAGAGACCAGCTCTGCAAGAAATACTAAAGGGAGCAGTAGAGACAGATACGAAAAGACAGAAGAGAGAGGAGTGGAGAAGTGTATAGAAAGGAAGACTATGAGTAAAGGAAAAAAGAAGGAAAATTAGACATGACATATAAAATCCAGAAGGCAAAATAGTAGAAGAAAGTACTACCCGTGCAGTAATAACACTAATGTTAATGGATTAAACTCCCCAATCAAAAGACATAGACTGGCAGAATGGATTAAAAAACAGGACCCATTAAGAATGTTCAT
>PVIY010044177.1:0-19857 GCA_004026745.1 Myrmecophaga tridactyla
AACAAGGTGATATCTACTTAATGCATAAGAATAACCTCCAGGATAACCTCTCGACTGTTTGGAATCTCTCAGCCATTGACACTTAGTCTCATTTCACTCTTCCCCCTTTGGTCGAGAAGGTTCTCTCAATCCCTTGATGTTAATTCTCAGCTCATTCTAGGGTTTTTCTCAGTCCCTTGATGCTGAGTCTCAGCTCATTTCACTGGAAGTCTTTTAAGGAGGATTCAGAAGAGACAGGCTCTCTTCCTGCTTCGATGGGTGAGCCTCTCCTGTGGAGTTCATCCAGACCCTCCATTGGAATCATCAGCTTCACAGCCTGCCTTGTGGGTTTTGGACTCTGCATTCCCATGGTTATGTGAGACATTTTCATAAATTTTATATTTGTGAGTGTTTTCTGTTGATTCTGTTTCTCTACAGGACCTTAACTAATACAGGCTGTAATCTCTGGAGTATGCAATCAGCACAGAAACAGGGGAGGGACCTGCATGCTAAGCTTAGGGTATAAAGCCTGTTGTGTTCTATTGCTTGGTGCTCTAGACACCACATTTGGTTGGGTGCTCATTCCTGCAAGATTGTGAATAAATTCTTTTCTTCTCCACAATCAAGTGAGCATTTATTCTCTTTCTGATACAGTTTTCTTTCTAATAATTTTGGGGGTTCATCTGGGATCCAGTGCTTTCGAGGAGGACCCTCAGGGAGGATGAAGGGAAGGGGCACCCTGCTGATTGAGTGGTCTCAGACTCTACCATTGGGCACCCACTTCTGACAGTGAAAAGTACCTGAGACGAATGCTTGGATCTGCCGGTTATGAACGAGGAAAGGGGAAGTGGAAAATCTGCCTCACAGTGACCAGGCAACTCTATTTGTATTGCAATAGAGGACTATTAAGTATTGCCTTGGTTGTTGGGAAGAAGTCTGATGAGCCTGGAGTTGAGTAAGTAAGTGCGGAGTCCCAATTTGGGGTTGCCTTCTCCCATGAGGGAAAGGACCAAAGTCAGACAAAGCCAAAGGGTACTGAGACAAAGGAACAAGCAAAACTCAGACTGGGTAATGAAGGAAGTCAGCCAGCTGGGGAGAAAAGGAAAGCAGCACCTATAGAGTCCTCCGGGAACATTCCCATGGATAGTTCTTGGGGAGAATGTTGGAACATTGGACCGATAAGTGATCAGACCAAGGGAAAGGACAAAAAGAAAATGATTAAATATTGTTGTTACATTTGGACAAAAGAAGGCACTGTACCCCCTAATATAATCTAACTAAAATATGGGGCAGATGAAATTGGCTCTGTGCCAACCTCGTACTTTAGGTTAATGGAAAAAAAACCTTCTCCAAAGAGGAGTCTGATTATGCGATGAGTTAGCTAAAAGGAGGGGGGTACTCTTTATCACATAAAAGTTAAAAACCCAGATCCAGAGACTAAATCTTTAGAAACTAAAGCCTGGGATCCTTTATTGAGCTTTCTCCTACCCTATACTACTCCCCAGGGGCAGGGACAGTTGGGCCTTGAAGGTCCATTGGAACTAACCTGCATTCCCCCCAGGAGCTGGAAGAACAATCAAGGCCAACACTCCTCCTGTCACAACCCACCAACAACTGAGAAAGGAGTTGAAACTCTATAAGAAAGGTATATGAGATTTTCCATTTCTGGTGGCTCTTCAGGAAAAGGGGTGAAAGAACCTAGACCTGTTGAGTCCCTATACCCCCTCAGAGAAATACCTATTGACCCCTGTGTTCCTTCCAATTCCTCTCTATGGAAATGGGAATATGTATCCTATGACTGTCCCTACTTTGTATGTTGACAGCAAATAACTTGCTCTGAGTTTTACAGATCCAGTGCCAGAGGAGAATTTTGCCTTAGGACTGACAATGCCAGCAGCTGACTTTCAAAGGGTCTCTTCCTTAAGAATTATGTACTGGCTTTGTCCTCTGCTCTGTCATCCCTCAGGTACCTTGGCTTGCTAGCCCAGACTCCGCTTCTTGAATTTGCTGTCCATCAATACCAACCCAACAGTTGGGTCCTCATCAAGTCATGGAAAAAGTCCAAACTCCAACCAGCCTGGGGAGGAGCTGATCAAGTTCTGCTGACAGCTGAGATGGCCATCCTAACAGCAGAAAAAGGCTGGACTCACTGCACCCAACTGAAAGGACCCATATCTGACAATAAGTACCCAAAAACACAGTCTGATTCCTTAGAAATAACTCCAACTTCAAACCCATTAAAAATTGCATTAAAAAGACAATAGTTGGGAGACTAGAAGGGAGTTTTGGATTTGGAGTTTGAATTCTGTACTTTAACATAGTTAATAGTGACCCTGGTCAGAGAGTCTTATCAAGGAAGATAGATGAGGGACTTAAATCTCAATTTTAAAATGATAATAATTATAGTAGCTATGGTGTTCCAAATTTGAGATGCAAAGAGTCCCATCAGACTGGTGGTGAATGTAATGAAAGGTTTCGAGTTCCAACTATACAGTTTAATGCTTGCCAAGAAATAGACTGAGAACACTTAATAAGTCAATGGCAACTGAGTGGGGAAAACAAGTACTTGTGTCCAGTACCAGTAGGGGGGTGTTACAGCCAGGCCTCCCCTTACCCTCCTGGGATGATATATGATGGACTACTCAGTTTCAAGGGTGGATCATGAACATGGGATTAATTTCACAGACCTATTGGCCTTTAAAGGACAAAATAACCTTTTATAAAGGAGACTCCCCACCAAATTGCAAAAATTTTCAGTGTAACCCAGTGGTGATAACCCTCAAGAAAGCAGACAAACATCCAGCAGGGGACGGCAGCAGAGATGCAGTAGTATCTGATGGAAAATATGGGATGGGTGCAGACCTCACTGGAAAAAAACCTCTAGAAAGGTTTAGGATATAGGACCTCTCCCCAACACCAACACCACCTTTTCCAGTTAACTCTTCAATAGCGCCAAAGGAGACCCAGATGGAAATTAGATCCCCCATACAGAATGATCCCAAAGTTGCCAGGGTGTTCAGGGGAGAAAATTGGAAGCAAACCATAGAGATAGAGACAGGGTAAGGATATAGAAATATCTGGGTGGAATGGATCAAGTAAACAGTCCAGAGTCTAGACAAAAGTAGCTGTTATGCTTGTGCAACAGGCTGACCCACTGCTCTTGTCATGCCCTTTCTGATGGGTATGGAGAAACACAAAAAGGAGTTCAGATGCATGATACTCCTCTTTCAAAATACATTCCTGCTGAAAATTGTAATACACTGTCCTCTCTTCCTTCTGGTCATGGGTGGAAAAGTCAAGGCCATACGGCTTCCTGCTTCAGTCCAGGAAACCTCTTTGCTGTCTCTCTAGATGGGGAGAAGGGCTCCAGGACATTGGGACTCATGTACCCAACCATGGGATGTGACTGAGGGTAGTACTGGTAATTTCTCTAGTTTAACCACACCCTGAGCAGACCTTTGCTGGTATTGTGGAAAGGGCATCTCTGACCAGTATTACCTAAGAAGTGGAACGGGACCTGTGCTCTGGTACACTTGGCCATCCCACTGACACTGGCACTTGAAAATGAAGAGGAAGTTCTAATCCAAGGGAAAAAAAACAGAAAAGAAAAGAAGCTTCCTTGGTTCCTTTGATGATTGAGTTTATTTAGACAGTACAGGGATGGCAAGGGGAAATCCAAGATGAGTTTAAGGCTAAGAATCAAGTAGCTGGGTTTGAGTCATCCTTGTTCTGGTGGGTTACCATCAACAAAAATGTGGATTGGATTTATCAGCTAAGCGAATAGCAGAACAGTTGGATGCTACTAGCCAAATGCCATGGGAGAATAGGATGGCCCTAGACATGATGCTAGCTGAAAAGGGAGGCGCTTGTGTTATGGTTGGGGGTGGTGGTTGTACATTTATCCCCAATAATACAACCCCAGATGGAACTTTCACCAAAACTTTGCAAGGCCTAATGGCCTCATCTGAAGAATTGGCAAAAAATTCAGGCATTGTTAACCCCCTCACAGGATGATTAGAAAGCTGGTTTGGGAAATGGAAAGGGGTGGCACTGTCCATGCTAAGTTCTTTAATCATCGTAGATGGGGTACTGACAGCACTTGGGTGCTGCATTAACCCATATGCCCGAGGGTTAGTTCAGAGACTCACTGAGGCTGCCTTAACCAAGCAAATGCTTATTCAGTACCGGCAAAACAATTTGAACCTCCTTAAAGAAAAAGACCCCTATGATGAAGAGCGTGAAAAGGTTCTTATCAGGTTTGAAAAAAAGACTAAAATGTGGAAACTAAAAGAGTACAAAAAGACGGAGGGGGGGGATTTGTAAGAAAAAAATTAAGTTTAGCTTTCATGCAAGATGGTGCATGACACATCTGATGCCAGCCTAGAACTGGTGCCAAATCCTTATATAGGTAGAAACAATTTTAAATAAAGAAGGGCCAAGGTCACTGAAATGTAAAGTGGAAACCTTCAGCGGGAAACATAAATTACTTAAACTATCCGGAAAGGCTGAACCTCTGAAGTATCCAATCAGTGGAGATACTGGGAAGGAACCTGCATGCTGAGCTTGGGGTATGAAGCCTGTGGTGTTCTTTTGCTTGGTGCACCAGCCACCACATTTGGTTGGGTGCTCGTTCTCACAAGACCATGAATAAATTCTTTTCACCCCACAATCAGGTGAGCATTTATTCTCTTTCAGGTATGACTTTCTTTCTAACCTCCCTACATTTGGAATTTTTCTAGACTAAGATTTGAAGTGGAAAAGAGACATTTAGGGTAAGCTCCAAGCCTCTTGGTTCAGACACTAGGGCTCAGGGCCTTGGCAGCACCATGGAGGATGTGGACTCACGTGGTGGCCCCTGGGGGTGAATGTCTGTACACAGCAAAAGGGACCAGCTCAGAGGCGGGAGTTGCAACCAGACCCTGCTGGGTTATCTCACTGGTGGGTGTCTTCCCACCTCAGCCACAATCTCAGGAACCCTCCAATCTGTCTGCATGATGCTTTCCTGCCCCAGATCCTACTGAGCTGCCTCTGCCCTTGATTCAAAGAAACCCTGTGTGTTAGTTAGATTCAGTTGTCAACTTGGCCAGGTGAGCATAGCTAGTCTTGTTGCTGCAGACATAAGCCAATGGTACATGAACCTCATCTGTTACTAATTATATCTGCAGTCAGCTAGGAGGTGTGTCTGCTGCAATGAGTGACATCTGACTTAATTGGCTGGTGCTTAAGTGAGAGAACGCAATGTAGCACAGCCTAAGCAGCTCGGCATTCCTCATCTCAGCACTTGCAGCTCAGCCCAGGTCTTTGGAGATGCAGAAAGAAGTCACCCCGGGGAAAGTTGTTGGAACCCAGGGGCCTGGAGAGAAGACCAGCAGAGACCATCCTGTGCCTTCCATGTAAGAAAGAACCTCAGTGGAAAGTTAGCTGCCTTTCTTCTGAAGAACTAACAAAATAAATCCCCTTTTATTAAAAGCCAATCCATCTCTGGTGTGTTGCATTCTGGCAGCTAGCAAACTAGAACACCCTGTGTATCCGTCAGGATTCTCTAGAGAAACAGAACCAACAGGAGAGATCTGTAAATATTAGATTTATAATGGGGTCTCACCCAAAATCCCTAAGGCAGGCTCTGAAGCTGGCAGTTCAGATGAAGGGTCTGGACAAACTCCACAGGAAAGGTTCACTGGCTGAAAAGGCAATGAAAATTCTCCTTTCCCCCTTAAAAGTCTTCAACTGATTGAATCAAATCCAATCAACTGGATTATCTTGTTTGTGGGCAGCAGGTCCTTAGTTGTTCATAGATGTAATGAGCCACAGCTGCAATCACCTGACTGATGATTTAATAAACGACCCTTCTGCTTTACAACCAGCCACAAAATATCCTTGCAGCAACTGTCAGGCCAGTGCTTGCCTGACCAGACACCTGGGCACCATCCCCTGACCAGGCTGTCACGAGAACCTAACCACCACACCCTGGAATCCCACTTTCTCCAAACACTTGCCCTGGCTGGTAGGAGGAACACCTAGCTGTGTCCCCCAGCCCACCACTGGGCAATGCCCCATTCTTGTCCCCAGCCCTTGACCCAAGGTGCAGACCCCAGGCTGAAGGTGACAGAAGGGACACCATGGTGGGCCACAAGGCAATCTCGGTTCACAGTTTTATTCTGAAGCCAGCAGGTCAGCCCGCATATCTTCCTGCCTCATCCTGCTGTCAAAGACTCTGCACCAGGGGGAGTCAGGGGCAGGGGGCAGACATTAAGTGCTTAACTTGAATTTTAATGGGAAATCCCAGGCTGTCCCAGTAGGCCATGTCATTCAATACACAGGTGCGTCGTGCAAGTGTGCATGTGCACTGTGCATGTTGTACGTGTGCATTGAGCAAGTGTGTGTGTGTGTGTGCATGTGCACATATGTGTGCCAGGCAGGAGATGTGGAGGAGAGGTGGGGCACAGAGGCTGAGACCAGAGGTGGCCTGGCATATGGTAGAAATAAAAGTCCCAAAGAGACGGCCTCAGGCTGTGCTAGGAGAGGCCAGGTGGGTGTCTGGACAAACCCACAAGCTCCTAACCATCGATGCTCTTTTCAAGCTATGGAACAGTGGAACTTGCCGTCCGGGCACCTGGAGCACTGCAGGTTGGGTGCACAGGGGCAGGTGTGGTGCTGGCGTTGTTTGGAGAAGGGGACCTGGGGGGAGAAGAGAGCAGGGGACAACACCTCCCACGAGGGAAGGAGACTTTGGCGGGCCCAGTCCTGTAAATATCTCCCCTCCATCTGTACCCCCTCTTCCCTGGCCCCTCCCCACCCTGCATAACAAAAATAGTTGTTAGAGATAAGGAAACCAAGGCAAGAAGGGCTAAGCCACTTGCTAATATGTCACAACTGCTTTGTGGAAGGAGGGCCGTGGGACCAGCTCCAGAATGAAGGTGCCCTCCCCAGCCCTGCAACTATCTCAGCCCCGGCCCAACCCTGACTGACCCAGAACTCATGCACACACTCACTGATTGACCATCACTTGTGGCACATCTGCTATGCGCCCAACACTGTGGTGAGTTCTGCGGACCCAGCAGGGGACAAGACAGACACCCTCCCTGCCCTCAAGGGGTATCGAATAGGAGCCTTAGGAGTGTAGGCTCAGAGCCAGACTGCCTCGTTCACATCCCTAATCTGCCACTTTCCAGCTGTGTGAAAATAATAATTGGCGAATTATTTAGTTTCTCTCTGCCTCAACTTTATTACCTGCTAAATGGATTGCTAATGGCACCTAACACATATGGTCGTAAAGAGGTTTAAATTATATAATTCTAAAAGCATCGAGCTGCACATAGTAAGCCTCAGTGTCAGCTTTTATTATCATCCTTTCCCCCACTGGGATGGCCTGAGCCCCTGAGCCCCTAGGTGATCAATGCTGAGCTTCCTTGGACCAGAACGCTCCAAACCTGACTTAATACTCTAGGTTCATGTCTCCCTTTCCCACACTGGTGCCCCATGGTCTGCCAGAGGTCCAGGCTTCTCTGAGGTGCCAGCACCTAAGTGACCAGATATCTTCTCTGCTGCTTCTGTTCTGGTCTCCATGAAGTCCAGGTAAGGATGGGCCCATCTGGGTTAGTCTCCCAAAACAGGGTCCATTGGTAAAGAAGTCTACAGAAACCCACTTTAAACAAAAGCCTGGAGTGTAGAAAACAGAACTCCATGCTGCTCCAGACTCAAATGGGCACATGATGGAGGATCATCCAAACTTCCACTTCGAGAGAAGTTCTGCACCTTTTCTGTCCTGAAATTTGAAGATAAGATTTGGTGAACTCTTCTCCAACAGAAGGCCATTGAGTGCCCTCTGGCTGCCCATGTGGGACCTGGTAGGAACTGGAGCTCCCACCTTTCTCTCCAGAAGGGAATGTAGGGGATGCTAAGTCTGCTCATCACCCAGTCACCTGCCCAGGGGAGGTCATGTCTCACACCAACCAGCCCTCTGAATGCTCAAGGTTAGGGAAAGTGGACCCCACTTGATTCTTCTTCTCCTATGGTGGTGTGGAGATGCTGTTCCTCCCTGGAAGGAGAGACCATAGTCCTGAATTAGATGGCCACAGTCCAGGGAGCAGGGGAGTGTGGACTTGGTAGAACCTGGCTCTGCCTGAGCATCAGATGTGGGGCATCACAGACAGACAGATAAAGAAAGGGACTGGAGAGAGCCTGGAAATTCTGGCTTCTCCTCAACACACCATCCAAACCACTAGTCATATCTTTCATATTCTTCCTTTTTCTCTAGTTATGCCCTCATTGTGCTTTTCAAAAGGTGAGTTTGATATCACTATGAAGACATTCTCCCACTGTCTCTCCTACTTGCCTGTGCAGCTGCTATCCTGGGTCAGATGTTGGAGCCAATGGAGAGGTTAACCTGGGCATCTGGTCAACCCCACTGCTCCTGCTTCTCCCCATGGGCACCCCAGGCTTCTCTCCTTTGCCCTCACTCTCTCACATCCTCAGGCTACACAATAGGAGGACAGCCTCAGTGGTTTACATTCATTAGAATTCTAACCTAACAATTTACTCATATCCTGGGTCTCAAATGCATATTGATTTGTTTTTAATATTTGTTACTGTTTTGAACTTGGTCTTTTCCATTGAGAAAGAAGAAAGAAGTTTTCTGTTCTGTGACAATTAAAACTAAGCTGATTCCAGGAATTGTTTGGCATTTCTTGACATTTCCATTCTCTATGTAAAAAGTTAGATGAAGTTTCAATAAAAGTTAATTTCTTTTTTCTTTTCTAGTGGCTTTTATCTGGAAAGCTCTTGGGTGAAATACTTCTTCCTATTTTAATACGAAATATTCCCACCATTGTAATACAATGTGTGCCCCAATTGAGGACGGTTCCATGTAAAGCCAAATAACTGAGAGAAAACCAAACTCTGAGTATTGTGAGCAGTATACTGTAGAGTTCCCACAGGTGCTGGATCTCTAATGTGAGATTGAATTTCTGTGAGATATCTGGATGTTTGCTTTTGGTTGCACTCAGCTTAATTTTGGTGTTTTCATATTCCTTTCAGAACTGGCCACAGAGTAAAAAACCCTTAAACAGTAAGGGAAAAAGAGTTCCCATGCATGCTTTCCTTTCTTAAGAGTAATCAGAGGTTAAATTTACTAAAAGCTAGTAAGTTTACCTACCTTTAATTAAGTCAACATGCTATGTACCTTTAAACTTGTCATATGAACTAGACCATATGTGAAAACCAAAATTGCCACAGAGGATAAATTAGAAGGTGCTAATCCAATTTGTAAAAAATTCCTTTCATTACATAATAAGAATCTTCATTTCACCAAAGGACTGAACGTCAGAATTTTCAGTGCGCTCCTAATGCATTTAAAATAGAATTCAAATTGCACACTTCTTGTCAAAAGCAAATCCCATTTAGTAGAGTGAGGTCTAATTAATTTGAAAATGATGGGAAATCTCTCCCTGAATTGCTGTATGATGGCTAACTTCCCTGTTCCCTTTGGTTTGTGGTGAGAATTGCCTTAGGAGGGCTGCCTGATTCTTTCCTGGACTCGCATTGCATACACTCCCTGAAATCTTCCCAAAACTCAGGGCTCAGAAAACACTAGATAACTTACTCTTGTTACTATGCCACAGTTGGAAAAAGTTACTAAGAGCAGCGTGATGAAGATGTGTACAGCAGTTCTCATGGTCACTTGGTGAAGACAGAGCCCTGCCTGCTCTGACGCCTCTCACTGACTCCTGCTCTGCCTCATGCCTGTCAAGCTGGGAAGGCAAGGCTCTCCTGCACCCATCTCCTCCTCCAGGATTTACATGGTCCCTCCAGGGAGTGTGGATGCCTCATCTCTGCTTTTCCCTTCCTTATCATGGATGCTATTCAGATGATCTCAGACAAGAAGATAAGGTCTGAATCCCTAATGTCATCAAGTCAACCATAAAAAAAAAAAAAAAGAATACATGGGGTCTTTGACAGTTCACTAACTCTCCCAAGAATGCAGTGATTCCATTGCTTATCCATAGTTCAATCTAGCTTATTCTCTGCCCGTGGGCATCCTTCTTCCATCCTGCTTGGGGCAATGGGAGGGCTTTGGTAATGAATTAAGGGATTTACATTATCATTTTATCCTTCCCTGCATCAAACCCTGCAGCATGCAGAACTGTTGGTTCCCTCACACCAAAACCAGCAGGAATTACCTGAGCACTTCCTGCATGCTTAGCCTGGGATTAGGGGCTGGGAGGGCTCAAGTGGGTACTAGTGGTTACCCTGATCCTTTGAGAGGTTAAAATTCCAAAGGGAAGACATGAGACAGTGAGAACATAAGACCAAGCTTTGTGGGTTTATGTTCCTCTGTGGTACAGATAAGGTTTTGTTCTGTGACAGGCTCAAAACAAATACCAGTAAGGATCCTTTGATACAGGAACCAAGGAGCAGAAAGATCAGCACACTCACAGCCCTGCATTCTCTGGCCTCTTGCACAGAGATGTGCTTGGGCTGCAGTAATAGGTGCCTGGAGCCCCTTCTGCTTTCCTGCTTTATGTGGTAGGCATGGGATCATCTGTGGGAGAACAAACACTGGAGGCTCAGATGCCAACCCTGTGGAAAGTTGATTTAGGGCATCATCTCTCCTGCTGGGAGGGGAGGTCCCCACACCTGGTCCTCTGGATGCCTGACAACAGTGAGAGCTTCCGGGCCTCTATCAGACAGTCCAGCTTCTCTCCACAGTCATAAAAGTCAGTATTTCCCAACTTATGCTTTGCAATATGCTAATAGGTGTTGCTCATACAATAAAAATAAATAAAAGATTTCTACTGGTCAAAAATTTGAGAAACAGAGCTAGACCAGTTAACCAGCTTTTTCACTGCAGGATTTTTCAGGACCTTTCATATGCTAATAAACATTTGAATCACCAAGAAAGAAATAAATTTGTAGTATTTCCTAAACATATTCATCCTCAAAACCTTTTTTCATCCCCCAGAGCATGTCATGGTACTAGAATTCTATGTAGAAATAATTACAGGTTATGCTCCCAATCAAGAGACTCCAAAGTACATGATGCAAACACTGGCAAAACTGAAGGGAACTATAAGTGTTTCACAATAATAGGGGGAGACTTCACCACACCCCTCTCCTCCATAGATAGAACAACCAGACAGAGGATCAACAAGAAATAGAGAACTTAAGCAATTTGATAAATGAATTAGACCTAATAGATATGTATAGATCGTTATACTGCAAAACACCAGGATATACATTATTTGCTAGTGCTCATGGAATATTCTGCAGGATAGATCATATGCTGGGACACAAAACATGTCTTTATAAAATTAATAAGATTGAAATTATCCAAATTATTTTTTCTGACCATAACACAATGAAACTGGAAATTAATAATCACCAAAGAACAAGAACATTCACAAATATATGGAAAATTTAAAATACATTTTGAAATAAACAGTGCATCAAATAAGAAATCGCTAGAAAAACCTGTAAATACCTGGAGATGAATGTTAATGAAAATACATCATATCAAAACTCATGGGATGTCATAAAAGCAGTGCTGAGAGGGAAGCTTATTGCCCTAAATGCTTATGTTAAAAAACAAGAATGATGTTAGTTTGTGCAGGTTAGTTTGAGGCCCCAATACATCCCAGAGTAATTTTGCAGAGAATAATTTGGAGAGAAAGAAAGAAGTGTTAAACTTCCCCATCTGGGAAATTCTTAATATTCTTGAAAGCAGTGGGGACAACCAATTCAATGGGCTGAGCCCTCAATCTTGGGGCTCACCCCTATGAAACCTATTCCTTCAAAGGAGAAGCTAAGCCTACTTATAATTACAACTAAGTGTCATCCCCAGAGAACTTCTTTGGTTGCTCAGATGTGAACTCACTGCCCTACCCCCTCTACATGGGACATGACCCCCAGGGGTATAAATCTCTCTGGCAATGTGGGACATGATTCCCAGGGATGAGCTGGGACCCAGCATCATGGGATTGAGAAAGCCTTCTTGACCAAAACCATTCCTATCAGCCCTAAAGAACACCTAGAGCCTTATCTGAGATTCTACAAATGTTCCAGACATTATGATTACTTTCCAGAAACCAACAAGGTCCAGTTGGGTTCCTAGGCCACATAAGTCCTGAAACACAGAGGGCCCAGCCTCTCCAGAACATCAACAAGTTCCATCCCCCCATTGATATTATCAACAGCCCTATCAACATGAAAAATTAGAATGCACATAGCACAAACACCCCTAAAGATAGGGAGAAAGATTGAAGGTGACAGTTGAGTTTTACAGAGAAGATAGGCTTTAACAAATGAATATGGCTGCTGAATGATTATATTGATATTTCTTTTAGTTTCCAGTGTCATGGAGCAGCTAGAAGGAAAAACCTTAAATTGTGGAACTGTAACACATACCAAACTCTGAAATCTGTTCTACAACTAATTGTTGCAATATGCTTTGAAATTTATTGCTTTTTTTGTATATATGTTATTTTTTCACAATAGAAGAAAAAAGTTGTTTCTTTGAGAAAATCAATAAAAGTGATGGATCTCTAGTTAGGATGACAAAGAAAAAAAGAGAGAGAACATAGATAAACAAAATAAAAATAAGAGGGAGGTCATTACCATGAATCCTAAGGAAATTTTTAAAACTATAAGCAATAAGATTGACAACTTAGATGAAATGGACAAATTCCTAGAAACACACAAAATGCCTGTGCTGACTTGAGAAGAAATAGAAGATCTTTACAAACCAATTAAAAGTAAACAGATTCAATCAGTCATCAAAAAACTTCCTACAAAGAAAAGCTCAAGACCAGATGGCTTCACAGGGGAATTTAAGCAAACTTTCCAAAAAAAAAAAAGCTAAAAAACTAATCCTGCTCAGACTTTTCCAAAAAATTGAAGAGGGCAAACTACCTAATTCATCTTATGACATTAACATCACTGTAGTGCCAAAACCAGAAACAAATGCTGCAAGAAAGGAAAATTAGAGACCAAAACCTCCCTAATGAATATAGATGCAAAATTTCTTGAATCCAATAACAAATTAAAAGAATTATGCATCATGACCAAGAGTGGGTTATATCAGGAATGAAAGGTGGTTCAACATAAGAAAACCAATCAATGTAATACAGCACATGAACAAATCAAGAGAAAAATCACATGATCATATTGATTGATGCTGAAGAAGCATTTGACAAAGTTCACTATCCTTTTCTCGTAAAAACACTTCAAAAGGTAGGAGATGAGGGAAACTTCCTCAATATCATAAAGGGCATATATGAAAAACCCATAGCAGCATCAGCCAGCATCATACTTAACAGTGAGAAATTGAAAGCATTCCCCTAAGATTAGGAATGAGACAACAATGCTCATTGTCACCATGATCTTTCAACATTGTACTAGAAGTCCTAGCTAGAGTGATCAGACAGGAGAAAGAAATAAAAAGCATCCAAACAGGAAATGAAGAATTGAAACTATCATTCTTTGAGTCATGTATCCTGCCGATTAACACTATAAATATAAATAAGTTCTTGCATGAACTACTTCAAAGGTATGAATCTCCTACAAAGGGTCAAAAATAGAAGGGTATAAGTGGGAGAACTACTATGGCATGCTATAGTCTATATTTAACAGGAAGACATAAACAGTACCACAGAAATAGCAGGGGTAAATAATTTGGGGGGGAAGGACAAGCCTTAAAGGAATCTTTGGATTTTTTATTTGTTGCAGATGTTTTTATTGGTGATTCTTCTCTTTGGAGCAACGAAAATTGCCTAAATGTGAAAGTGTTGGTGATTGCTCAAATAAGTGAGAATAATGTGTGTTCTAGTTTGCTAGCTACTGAAATGCAATATAACAGAAACGGAATGGCTTTTAGAAAGGGAAATTTAACAAGTTGCTAGTTTACAGTTCTTAAGCCAAGAAAATGTCCCAATTAAAGCAAATCTGTAGAAATGTCCAATCTAAATCATCCAGGGAAAGATACCTTGGTTCAAGAAGGCCAATGAAGTTCAGGGTTTCTCTTTCAAGTGAGAAGACACATGGCAGACACAGTCAGAGTTTCTCTCTCAACTAGAAAGGCACATGGTGAACATGATCAGGGTTCCTCTCTCATCTGGAAGGGCACATGGTGAGGTGAACATGGCATCATCTGCTAGCTTCTTCTCCTGGCTTCCTGTTTCATGAAGCTCCCCGGGAGACATTTTCCTTCTTCCTCTCCAAAGGTCGCTGGCTGGTGGACTCTGCTTCTCATTGTTATGTCATTCTGCTCTACTCTCTCTGAATCTCTTCTTTCTCCAAAATATT
Source organism: Myrmecophaga tridactyla (assembly GCA_004026745.1). Taxonomy (NCBI): domain Eukaryota; kingdom Metazoa; phylum Chordata; class Mammalia; order Pilosa; family Myrmecophagidae; genus Myrmecophaga; species Myrmecophaga tridactyla. The sequence goes on from PVIY010044177.1 coordinate 14,278, forward strand.
TCCTCTTTTATAGGACTCCAATAAACCAATCAAGACACACCCAAATGGGTGGAGACATGTTGTCACCTAATCCAGCTTAACAACCACTCTTGACTAAATTGCATAATCCAGGGAGATGATCTGATTACAGTTTCAAGCATATAGTATTGAATAGGGATTATTCTACCTTTATGAAATGGGATTTTCATTAAAACATGGCTTTTCTAGGGGGCATACTTCAAACAAGCACAATGTGAGACATGGCCTTAGCTTTGGACAATACACATTATGCCCAATGGATTGATGTGGCTGAAGGATACATTGACTGAGAAGCAGAATGACAAACTGTCATGATACATATGATGGAATATTGTGTCTACAGAAAGGGATGATGTCGAGAGGCATGCAACTAGATGAATGAAACTTGAGGACATTATGTGGTGCAAAAGAAGCCAGAAACAAAAGAACAAATACTGTATGCTCTCTTTTTGAAAATACTTATAAGAAAATTGGAGCATAGATTGTGAGCTCTTATAGCAGTCATACTTAGTCTGAATTTATAAGTATATTTCTAGAGCCTGAGACAACAAGCTGTATGTGCATAAGCTAGGACTTCTCCTATCTCTCAGACATCTAAGATTCAGAGCCAAGCTCTGCAGCTCTGAGAGTCAGCATTGCTACAAACAATAACAAAGTAGCCAACAAAGAGACCAGGCTTCCATGAGAGATCAAAGGAAGCCCACATGGTTGGGACTAAGTTAAATCAGAAGACAGAGCAAAAGATGATAGTGTATGTACTCTAGAGTTTCACCTACTGTATGAGACCAAAGGCAGAGAGTTTTATTGTGTCTAGAACCTACATTTTCTAAAACACACAATCTAAATCAAGCTGTCCAGATAGTTCATTTAAACAACACGAACACTTGGAGTCCAGAATGGGAATGAGACCTTGTAATTCTGTATAGCTTGAGTATGGTGGTATGATAATTTAACATATTGGTAGAGTCCCTTGAGGGATTGAAGTAAAAATATGGAACTATTAAACTTTTCCATCTGGGAAACCCCTGGTGCTCTCTCAAACATTAGGGACTCCCAAGTCAATAGGCCAAGCCATTGAGTCTGATGCTTACCTTTATGAAACTTATTTCTGTAGTGGAGAAGCTAAGACTACCTATAATTAAGGCTAAGAGTTACTTCAGAAAACCTCTTTTCTTGCACAGATGTAGTCTCTCTCTCTTTCTCTAAGCCCAACTCTACAAGGAAAATCATTACCTTCCCACCATACATGATATTCAGGGGTGAAAGTCTCCCTGACAACATGAGATATGTTTCCCAGGGAAGCATTTGGCCCTAGCACTGTGGGATTGATAATGCCTTCTAGACCAAAAGGGGAAAAGAAAGGTAACAAGATATCTGTTGCTAAGAGAGTTCAAATGGCATTGAGAAGCTATTCTGAAGGCTACTCTTATGCAAGCTTTAGCTAGATATGCTAATTGCCATGGTTTGCCAAATCCCAGCCAACAACCTCCCTATTAACCCTAAAGAACACCTAGGCTGTAACTGAAAGTCCATGAAAGACTTATGCACTAAGTTTACTTCCCTAATATCCATTACCTCCAGAGGGTTTCTAGGCTTAGATAAGCCCTGAACCCGACAGGGGCCAAGAATATCAACTAATTCCATCCCCATATCCTATATTATCAACATGAAAGAGTTAGGGCACAGCCCAACGATCCTTATAGAGTGGGAGAAGAATTGAAGGAGGAGGAGTTATAACAAAGAGATAGGGTTTCACAAATGAGTATGACTGCTGAAACACTATATTCATATTTCTTTTAGCCTCCAGTGTTTTGCAGCAGCTAGAGAAAGAAATCTGAAATTGCCGAATGGCAACCGATAAAAAACTATGAAATCTGTTCTGTAGCTGCTTGTTGGAGTGTACTTTGAAAATTATTACATTTTCTTTTCTTATATATATATTATATTTCAATTACAAGGTGTCAAGAAAAAAAGAAATAAAGCAATTTGTGAGTGCAGAGAGAAAGAGGAACCAGCACAGTGGCTAAGAGCAAGGTCCCCAGAGTCATATCTTTTGACTTCTGATCTCAGATGACTCATTAATTTTATGCTTTGAGAATATTGTTACTCTCTTCAAACATCAGTTTTTTCATCAATAAAATGGAGATACTAATAGTACTTATATCATGGGGTTCTGTGAGTGTCCATCCATGCATTTATCCATTGGATATATACTTATTGAGAGCCTACTACATCAAAGGCACTGTTCCTGGAATTGAGAACATAACAGTGAACAAAAAAAAAGGTCCCAGCTCTCATGTAACCTAGATTCTAGTCAAAGAGAAACTTGACAAATAGACAAGTAGGTTTATTAAAAAAATGGCCAGGTATGTTAAACAATATTTTTAAAAGGCAAGGGAGGCAACAACATGATGGAGAGGGTGTCTTGAGGGGATGACGCTTGAGCAGAGATTCAATGAAATGAAGGAGTGAGTTAAGCAAACCCTGGGAGAAGCCCCAGTGCAAAGGCCCTGTGGAAGGGCCTTGTTGGCAGCTTACAAGATCACAAGATGTGCAGTAGCCAGGGCAAGGGCGAAGAGAGGATGTGGTTGGGGTGGCTGGGTAGGTTCTGCCATGTAAGGTCTTGTAGGAAGAGGTAAGATCTTGACTCCCAAATGTGGTGGTGTGATAGGAGCCCTTGGAAGGTTTGGAGTAGAGGATTGGCAAGATCTGATTTACATATAAAAGGATCTCTCTGTCTGCAGGTGGAGAAGTTAAATGTTCTGCTAAGGTGCTTAGCACAATGTCTGACACATAACCACTTTTGATGATGCCAACTGTGAAATAACAATCTAAGCTACAAGGCAATAAAGGCATTTATTTGGGGATCTTTGAATTGCAATTCCAGGAACACAGATTTAGATAACACTGAAAATCATATCCCATCTTGGGACTTTCAGGTGAGAAAAAGATGATTACATAAATTGTTTGGGATTGGTGGATATTTGGAGAGCTCCAAATGTTCTTCAGGTTAGATAGTTTTCAGATTTCTTTATCTTGTTTGTTTATGGTGTCTTCATGTCTTTAGGCTTTTGAGGAACACTGTTGCCTGAGGTTTTGCATTCTTTGGCAGTTTGTCACATCTGGCTGAGATTTGCAGAGTAACCTCTTGAATGGCCTCCTGACTCCATTTTAACTCTCTTAGCCATAGGAACTCTATTGCGTTCTATTTCTTTTCACAATAACTGTTGGCAATTTATCATTAAAAGATGAGCCTGTCTGACTTAATAGAAAAATTCTCCTTGTGAGGTGAGAATCAAAATGAAGAGTCTGTAAGTCTCCCTTCTCTGTTCTGACCCTGAGCTAAATGCACTACAGAAGAACCAAGAGACCACCCAGCCTGTCAGGAGCTTACACTCTTGGGAAAAACCACCCAGAAAGAGGGCAGCATCACTCAGTGAAGGGGTCCTCTGGACGCCCTGCACAGACTGTCCCATCTGACACTCTCCTTCCAAGAGAGTGCTAGATCTTAGAGCAGCTAGAAGTGAACACCTAAAATTGTAGAATTTTAACCCATACCAAACTCTGGAATCTAGTCATTGTGCTGTGCTTTGAAATTTATTGCTTTTTTGAATATATGTTATTTTTCACAGAAAGGGAAAAAAAAACTCGATTGTGATAATAAAAAATATTTCTTCCTTCTAGCCTCCAATGTTCTAGAGCAGCTAAAAGGAAAACTCTGAGATGATGGCATGGTAGCTCATGACAAACCCTGGAATCTGTACTATTTGCTGAAGAGTGCTTTAAAAACTATTGCTGTTTTCATCATTTGTTTTGTTTATATGTTATATTATACAATAAAAAAGTTTAATAAAGGAGAAAGAGTGCTAGAAATAGTATTAGAAATAGTGCCCTACCACATGCCCCCACCCCGCAGCACTCCTCCTCCATCCACAAGCAGAGCTCACTATCCCATACAATGGCAATGAAGAATAGAAGAAAGATGGCTGCAAAACAGAAAACCAATAACATTGATTGAAAGCATTTTGTTTATCTTGAATGCTGGTGTTTGAGGAATAGCCAGTTTAGTTAGTGGAAGGTGAATTTTTTTTTAATTGACAGGCTAAAACAACATACAAACACGAGAACAGTTCTAGTTTGCTAACTGCCAGAATGCAATATACCAGAAACACAATAACTTTTAACAAGGGGAATTTAATAAGTTGCTAGTTTGCAGTTCTAAGACTGAGAAAATGTCCCAATTAAAACAAGTCTATAGACATGTCCAATTTAAGGCATCCGGGGAAAGATACCTTGGTTCAAGAAGTCCAACGATGTTCAACGTTTCTCTCTCAGCTGGAAGGGCACATGGCGAACATGGCAGCGTCTGCTGGCTTTCATGTGGCTCTACCAAAAAAGGACTCTCTCCAAAATGTTTCCTTTTTTAATGGATTCCAGTAAGCAACTCAGTGGGTGGAGACACACTTTCCTGGAAATCATCTAATCAAAAGTTACCACCCATAATTGGGTGGGTCACATCTTCATGGAAACAATCAAAATGCTCCCACCCAGCAATACTGAATGAGGATTAAAGGGCATGGCTTTTCTGGGGTCTACCAGATTCAAACTGGCACAAGAACATTCTTAACCTATGAACATTTCATAATTGGTGTACAATCAATGGCTGATAATTTCATCACATAGTAGTATATTCATCACCATGGTCATTTCTTAGAACATTTGCATTACTCCAGAAAAAGAAATAAAATGAAAAAGAAAAAACTCATGCATATCATACCCCCTACCCCTCCCTCTAATTGACCACCAGTATTTCCATCTACCCTATATATATATATATATATATATATATACTTTTTTCTTTTTTCTTCACATGGGCAGGTACCAGGAATCAAACCTGGGTCTCCAGCATGGTAGGCGAGAACTCTGACACTGAGCTACCATCACCTGCCCTATCCGATATATTTTAAACTTTGTTCCCCCTATTTTTTTCAAAATCCCTTTCATTGATCACTAGTTTTTCAATCTACTCAATTTGTTTTAACATTTGTTCCCCCTATTATTTATTTATTTTTAATCCATATTTTCTACTCATCTGTCTATAATGTAGAGAAAAGGAGCATCAGACACAAGGTTTTCACAATCATATAGTCACATTGTGAAAGCTGTATCATTATCCATTCATCTTCAAGAAACATGGCTACTGGAACACAGCTCTACAGTTTCATGCACTTCCCTCTAGCCTCTCTAATACACCTTAAAGTAAAAAAGGGATATCTATATAATGCATAAGAATAACCTCAAGGGTAACCTCCTGGCTGTGTTTGAAATCTCTCAACCACTGACACTTTATTTTCATTTTTATCTTCCCTCTTTTGGTCGAGAAGGTTTTCTCAGTCCCTTGATGCTAAGTCCCAGCTCATTCTAAGATTTCTGTCCCATGGTGCCAGGGAGGTTTGCACCCCTGGAAGTCATGTCCCACATAGGCAGGGGTAAAAAGGCAGTGAGTTTGCTTGCTGTGTTGGCTGAGAAAGAGATAGGCCACACATCTGAGCAATAGAAGAG
>PVIY010044178.1:0-19865 GCA_004026745.1 Myrmecophaga tridactyla
ACTCTCAGACCACCTCCTCTGTAGACCCAAGGCCCCCTCGGATACCTACCCTCTCAGCCCCCAGATCCCCTGTCCCATCCTCCTAAGACCACCACCCCTACCCACCTCACACCCCCTCTCTCTGCCCCCAGTTCACTGCCTCTCCCTCCTCAGACCCCTGCTCCGTCCCTGCACCGACCTGGGCATTGCTGGTGGGCTCAAGGAAGCAGAGACGGTTGCCGAAACCCTCAGCGGCCAGGCAGAGCTTGAGCTGCTCCTTGAGCACCGTGGCGCTGCACTGCAGGACCACCTCGTCATCCTGTGTGGTGGGAGGGAGGGTCAGGGGTGCCGATAGGCCCACAAACCACCCATGGGCCACCTGCCCCCTTCCCCTTAGAAAAACGCCCACTCTGCAATCCGTCAAGCCATGGCCTTTGCTGAGCACTCTACCTATGCCCAGCATCCCCACCACAAAGGAGCCAGTGCCAGCCTCATTTTAAAATGGAGAAACCGAGGCACGAAGAGGGGAAACCGCGTCCCTGGGCCACACAACAGGTAAGAGTTGTTGCTGAGATTTGAGTCGAGTCTGGCTGACTCCAGAGGCCGCTCCAGTGGGGTCTGCAAGGACCATTGGAGGGAGGGAAATATAAGCACCCCAAGTGAAATTGCTTTTTTTTCAAAAAACAATGTATGTATTTTTAATTGTGGTAAAATTGTTTTTAATTGTGATAAAATACATGATACAGGAATCGTTTTAACCATTTTTAGTGGACAGTTCTTCGACCGTAAGTACATTGACAATACTGTGTAGCCCTCACCATATTTATTTCCAGCCCATCATCCCAAACCAAAACTCATGCTCATTTCCCCCTCCTCCCACCTCTGGTAACCACTCTTCTGCTTTCCGTCTCTGTGAATAAATATAAGAAAAATCATGCGATATTTGTCCTTCTGTGTCTGGCTTTTTTTTGTTTGGTTGATTTTTTTAGGTGTGTGGTCTGGGAATCGAACCCAGGTCTCCCGCATGGAAGGCTAGTATTCTACCACTAAACCACCCATGCACCCTCGATGTGTCTGGCTTCTTTTACTCAACATGATGTCTTCAAAGTCCACCCATGGTGTCCACGTACCAGCACTTCATTTCTTGTTTACGGCTGAGAGATATTCCATGTATGTATAGACCACATTCTATTATCCATTCGTCTGTTGATGGACGCTTGGATTGCTTCTGCCTTTTTGCTTTTGTGAATAATGCTGCCAATATTTGTATCCCCGCTTTCAGTTCTTTTGAAGTGGGATTGCTGGGTCATGCACTAATTCCGGGGAACTGCCAAACTATGTCCCACAGCGGCTGCACCATTTTGCATGCCCACCCACAATGTACGTGGCCTCCTATCTCTCTGCATCCTTGTCAACACTTGTTATTTTCAGTTTTTTAAGTAGTAGCCATTCTAGTGGGTGTGAAGTGCTTTTTAAACTCGAAGTTCCCTCTTTTGTATGCTATTTTAATAACAGCTACCATTTAAAGAGTGCTGACTTATGACATCTGAAGGCAAGGCCTCCTCCCGGATCAGGCCCTGGCTGGAGGAACGAGGCTATACATGGCAGCGTTGAGACCTTTGATGGGCGTTGAATAAAGACCGTGGGTTACATAATAGTTTGTATCGATATGGATTTTGAAAATCAGAACTCTGATTATCCAGTTATCAAACTTTACTGTGGTTTTGTAAGAGACACAGTGAAGAATTTACAGGTAAACGGCATCACGGCCACAGTTTACTCTCAAACTGTTCATGGGAAAAAAGATAAATGATGATAGATAATAGATAGATGGATAGATCTAGGACACATAAATAAAAATGATAAAACAGTTGTAACAAAATCTTAATATTTGGGGAATCTGACTGAAGGGATTTGGGGGAGGTTTAGTTTTCTAATTTGCAACTTTTCTGTAAATTTGAGATGATTTTGAGATTGAAAATTAAATTTTTAAATAAAATAAAAGTGTTTTCTATGTGCTGGGGCCCTGTTCCATTGCTTACTAGGCATTAACTCATTTAATCCTCACAATAACCCTAGAAGGTAAGTCCAATTACCTTCTACATGAGGACACATAATGAGACCCAGAGAGGCAATGTGATTTGCCTCAGGTCACACAGCAGGCAAATGCCACAGCTGGAATTTGAATTTGAATGCCATATTGTTCAGACACTACACTACTTCTTACTATATTAGTATAGTAGCCCCTAACTAACATTTTTAACTAACTAAATTTAAATGGGGATTGCTCAACACTTTTTTACCCATAAGGGTCTCAATAAAAAATTATTTGCACACCAGTGTTCATTGCAGCATTATTCACAATAACCAGTAGGTGGAAACAACCCAAGTGTCCATTAATAGATGAATGGATAAATAAAATGTGGTATATCCATACAGTGGGATATCACTCAACCATAAAAAGGAATGAAGTACGCGTTACAACATGGATGGTCCTTGAAGACATCATATTCAGTGAAATAAACCAGGCACAAAAGGACAGATATTATATGAAATAGAATATGCCAATTCATAGAGTCACAAATTAGAATACAGGTTATCAGGAATGGGGGTGGGGAGATTTAATGCTTAATTGGTGCAGGGTGATGGAAAAGTTTTGGTAATGGATGGTATTGATGGTAGCACAACACTGTGACTGTTATTAACCACTGAATTGTATGCTTGAAAGTGGTTGAAATGGGAAATGTTATGTTGTATATATGTTACCACACACACACAAAAATTAATTTAAAAAAAAAAGACCAAGACCCCAGCTCTTAACCACTAAGTAAGACGGTGGTTATTCCAATTTTGCAGCTGCTAGGACCCTGGCTCAGAGAGGTCAGGGTTCCTGCCTGAGGTCACATGGCCTGCAGTCCTTCCAAACATGTCACACAAACCGATCTGAGTTGGAGCTTCAACTGCCCGCGGTCAGCCTCAGTCTCTCCATCCAGCCTTGAGTAGGGGTGGGGGGCTGGTGAGAGGGCATGACCTGATGGCAGGATCTGTCCCGCCCCCTGGCACATGCCAAACCCTTGTGAGTGCATCATAACCATGCAGCTTGCATTTATGAAGCATTTACTATCTGCCAGGCTTATGCTTGGGGCTTTACATTCATTTAACAGACTCTTATTGGGCATCTGCTGTGTGCAGGGCTGTGGACGTGGAACAGTGAATAAAGTGGACAAAGGTGCCTGACCTCATAGAGCTGACATTCTCAGGTGGAGCCAGGCAATAAACAGGTGAATCAATGTATAATTTTAATGTCAGTGATAAGTGTTATGGAAAAAAATAACCCAGCTGATGTAATAGAGTGGCTTTTGGGGTGGCAATGACCTCACTGAAGGAATGAAGTGATAGCCTCTCCAAGAAGATGACACTTGAGCTGAGTCTTGTCCAAATAAAGAGAAAGAGTCAAGGCCTGCTCATCTCTGGGGAAAGAATGCCCCAGGGGGTGGATGGGTAGGGCAACCTGTGCAAAGGCCCAGGGCTCAGAGGGTGCCTGGTGAGTTAAGGAACAGCCAGGGAAGTGGCTGGAGCAACAGGAGTGAGGGGCAAAGGCAATGAGTTCAGAGGGGTCCATGCACAGGCCCCTTGAGTCCTTGGGGTATGTATTTTTGCTTCTATTTTCCATATTAGAAAATTGAAGCTCAGAGAGAAAAATAAAATCACTTGCCCAGAGTTAGGAAGCAGGCAAACAGTAAAGCCAGGGTGCAAACCAGAGCCTGGAAGCCTTAAACACTACACCATTGATTGTCAAACCGGATGCTGCCCCAGGATCGTGGTGGCGTCTGGTTAAAAACGCAGCTTCCACGCGGCCCAGCAGTTCCCCACCTCCGCCAGGAGCAGGATTCAGCGGCTCTGGGGTCAGCAGGGAAACTGTACCCTTAACCAGAGCCCAGTTGGTTGGCTTGGGCCATGTTTCAAAAAACCCTGGACAGGGCTAGGGTTCACCCCCAACAGTGGGAAATGAAATTAGTTTTGTGGGCCACGACCATTGTGCCTTAACAAAATGAAATAAAATAGAGCAAGAACGGAATATCACAGCCCTCCTACTTTAAGGGCTACCTGCATTTTAGGCAGCTTGCTTCAGTTAAAACTGGGTGTGAGAGTCTGTGGAGACTTTGTTCATTAAGACAAAAATTGGAATCACCCTAAAATGTCCATCAGCTGGGGAAGCGATAAGCAAATTGAGGTATATTCACACAGTGGAATTCTATTCAGCAATAAAACAGAATGAACTCTTGGAACAAATTCCTGACATATACTACAACATGGATGAAAGTCAAAAATGCAATGCTGAGTGATAGAAGCAAGACAGAGGAGCATCTACTGTTCATGAGACACTTGGCAAAACAAAATCTATTGCGATATAAAACAGACAGGCAGGATGGGCACTGCAAAGACCATGGAGGAAAGAAATGTCATGTGTCTTGGTTGCGACGGTCGTTACATGGGATGCATACAATCTGTCAAAACTCATTGAATTGCAGCATCTAAAACGATGACATTTATTGCACATCAGTTACATGTAACCAAGTTGATTGTTAATATGAATGTGTGTCTGTGCCTGGACTGAGTTGCAATATAAAATTTAGATTTATTTTTTAACTGGTGAGATGTGGTCCCAAAAGTCTGAAAACTCCACCACATGACCTCAATGAACTTGAGAAAAACAGCATCAGCTGGGGCCAGGAGATGCAGCCTCTGGCACCCCAACTCTGGCTACCTTGGTAAGTCTGAACCCAGTTTATCTCTTGTAAAGGCAACAGGGCTGAGCCCCTGGGACATCCAGAGATGCTACTTCCTGGCTTTAACCTTGGATTAGTGACTCCACCACTGAGGCCTCGGTTTCCTTTAAATCTCCCAGGGAGATAAAGATAGGGCCCTACCTCAGAGGAGAAGACAGGGATGATATAATTAGATGCCTCAGGAGGTCAAGGCCCTGGGCACTGAGCCTGGCATAGTATGAGTGCTCAGGGGCCGATGGCCATGACCATGGTCTTACTGGGGCTGGGGGGGGGGGCGGAGGGGAGGGCCCAACCCCTGGTGACTGCTCAGGGGCCAGCACTGGGGAGGATAGGCTGAGGCCCTCCGGTGGCCTCAGGTCCAGCTGTCCCCATCCTTCACTACCATCCCCAGCTGTTCTCTCCTCCCACCCCGGGGAAACCAGACCCAGCTTACCAGGGTCCTATTCTGGGGCCGGAATGCTGTGTCAGCATTTCCTGCATGGACCAAAGGCCCCAGGGGGGAAGGGGAGGGGCTAGTGCAGGGTCAGCAGACCCAGCCCAGGGAAGAGAAGAGGGCATGCCCGCCCACACACTCACCACTCCCACTGCCTCCCCCAGGCTGAGCCAGGGTGGGGGAAAGGGGGTTAGGCAGCAACCCCTCCTCCCACTTGTCCCTTCCCTGTCCCCTGCCCAGGCCCCAGAAAAGCGGGCTATTCTGGGAGAGACACCTGTTGTTCCAATTCCCATCTCTGCCCCCCCCCCCCAGCTGAAGATCATGCAGGGGGAGACAGAGCTGGGAGACAGAGACAGACAGACAGAAAGAACTGCAGAGGGCTTGAAGCCAAGGAGCAAACACAGGAGGCAGAGATGGAGAAAGGGACAGAGACATGGAGAAAAACCCAGAGAGACAGAGAGGGAGAGATACCACCCAGAGACCCTCAGGGACCCTTAGCAGTCATATTTGACCCTCCTCCCCAAAACCAAAGGGGGAGGGAAAAGACTCAGAACCTGAGGGGACACTCAGGAGAGCCTAAAGGGCTGGGGTTGAAAGGAGTTGGGTCCTCAAGTCCACCCCAGTCCCATTCCCAAGAATGTAAATAGGTCAGAGTCTGGAGCAAGGAGAGAATTAGGGCTAGGATGGGGGTGGGGGTAGGGGTGGGCGGCTAAATTAAGCCGAGAAATTAGAACCGCCTTCCCCAAGTGCCCGCTTCCAGGGTGGTGGGAGGGGGTGCTCGCTGCGTGGTTCCCCTTCTTCCGGACAAATCGCCAACCTTAGAAAGAGCCCCCTCCCCACTCCGCAATCCCAATTCCTGCGAGTTCTGCGGCGCGAGAAAGGGGAGTAAAAGCACAAGAAACGGAGAGAGGCCTAATGACAATTACCCAAAGTGACAGAGGAAGAAACCCTGAGTCACAGATGCCACCAAGAAGGACAGAGACTTCCAGAGAGAGAAAGAGATATTCGGAGACCCGGAAAGATAGCTCCAGAGACCACTAACCCAGAAATACGCACCGTCCGCAGGAACTGGACCTCGTCCTCGCCCTCTCCTCCGTCACCCATGATGTCGGAGCCCGAGGGGCCGGGGCTGAGAGCGAGGGATCAGGGGAAGGGGCCGCAAGGTGGACGGGAGGCTGGGGGCGGGCTGGGATCAGAGACCGCAGGGGACGCGGGAGGCAACCGCGAGGCAGATGGAACTGCGAGGAGGCCGCGCGTGCTGGACAGAGATGGGCGGAGGTCCCCGCCCCCCGGCCCCCATTGGGCCAGGAAGGAGCATGCCACGCCCCCCTCCGGAGCCCCGCCCCCAGACCCCAAATCTTGGCGCTGAGTGTGCGTGGCAGGGGTGGGGCGGGGAGGGGACTGTCAGGAAGGCCGCCGCGCTCTGTCCACCTCCGCCGTAAGGAAGATGCATGATTCTCCCCATTTCACGGAAGAAAAACTGAGGTTCCGAGTGGGGAAGCCCTTGCGATTTCACACCAGAGAGTCGGTATGCGCACGGATCTCCCCGACCATAAAAAGGACCATATGTAGTGGGTAAGAATACAGGCTGAACCATATAATCCGGATCAGAATCCCAGCCCTGTCACTTACTGTGTGGCCTTGGGCAAGTCACTCAGCCTCTCTGTGTCACGGTTTCTCCAAACTGGAAAAGGGGGATATGAAGAGTATCTACCTCACCCAGCTGTTGCAAGTGTTATATGAGATCATTTATTTCCAGCACTTAATACAGTGCCTGGCACAGTGAATGCTATATAAGTATTCTGATATTGTTGTTGTTGTTATCATTATTAAAAATTACCTAACACTAAGGAAAAATCTGAGAGGATCATTTGGTAGCCCATGACAAACTCTGGGATCAGTCCTGTAACTACTTGTTGAAGGGTGTTTTGAAAACTACTGCTTTTTTCATTTCTTTGCTTTGTATATGTTATACTACACAATAAAAAAGTTAAAAAAAAAAAAAAGATATCAATGGCTGAGAGAGTTTGAACAGTCAGGAGGGGGCAGTGCAACGGTGGCTCGGTGGCAGAATTCTCGCTTGCTATGCCAGAGACCTGGGTTTGATACCCAGAGCTTGCCCATACCAAAAAAAAAAAAAAAAAAAGGTCAGGCGGCTATTCTGGAGGCTACTCTTAGGCAGGTTTCATCTAGACATTGCTATTTATCATGGTTTGCCAACCCCCAACCAAAACCATTCCTGCCAACACTAAGATTATCTGAGATTCCACAAAGGTTCCATGCACTGGGATTACTTTCTAGAAACCTACAGCCTCCAGATGGGTCCCTGGACCAGCTAAATCCTGAAATCCAGCCTCTCCAGAACATCAACTAGTTCCATCCCTCTATCGCATATTATAGACAACCCCTTTCCAACATGAAAAAGTCAGAATGGGCATAGCCCAAATATCCCTAAAGATTGGGAGAAAGATCAAAAGAGAAGGTAGGGTTTAACAAATGAGTATGATTGCTGAATCATTATATTGATATTTCTTATAGTCTTCAGTGTCTTGGAGCAGCTAGAAGTGAAAGCCTAAAATTGTGGAATTGTAACCCATGCCACACTCTGTAGCAGCACAACCTTCGTTCATAACTATGCACCATCATTCACCAATCTCCTTCTCCGTCAGTGCATCCTTCAGCCACCTGCACTCATCGGGCATCATGTGAAAGGCCCAAAGCCCATAGTCCGTCAACATTCTCAGTTTTAGATAATTTCATTGTTCCCAAGAGACAGAAAACCAGTAAACACACCCTCGCCAAATAGGAAATCTAAACCTCCTCCTAACTCTTGCCCCTCGCCCCATTATTTACCCATACCAAACTCTGAAATCTGATCTACAACTAATTGTTGTGATGTGCTTTGAAGTTTACTCCTTTATTGTATATGTGTTATTTTCACAATTAAAAAAAAAATGGGCCTAAGGGGGGGGGGAATTGCCTAACATTAATGAGAGAGTCATAGCTATAACCAGTGTCTTTTGTGCTCTTTTTACATTTTGGGCCCTGAGCTAAGATATTTTTAACTGATCTCGTTTAGTTCTCACATCAATCCTGCTATTATCCACATTGTTTAGAGAAGGAAATAAAAGTATGTGGTCCTTACCATGTACAGTTTTAAGGGCACGGTGAGTATAAATTAATAGTCCTCACACTGATCCTGATATCCTCTTACTGTCCCTATTTTTAATAAGAAAGCTGAGCACAGAGAGGAGGAGTGACTGGTCGAAGGTCACACAGAAGCAGTCCTCAAATTTGAACCCAGAGCCAAGATCCTTAACCATTTTGCTTTACTGTCTGATTATTTGCATGAAACCGCCTAAATGGAACAAAAACAGCTTCACTAAGGCCGGGTCCTACTCCCCAAAGTTTTAACCCAAACCCTCCCTCGACTCCGGGGCCGCGGGAGTCACCAGTGGCCACCGGGCGGGCGCCGCCCCATTGTGCAGATGAGCGGCGGGGCCTTTGTAGTTTGGGGAGCCCGAGCCCGCGGTCGCCTCCCCGGAAGTCCCCAGCAACCAGCTCCTTCCTGCTTGGGCGAGGGAAGGGAGGGCTGCAGTCAGCGCGGGCGTGGCTGGATCCCCGCGGACTTCGGGGAGCAAAAGCCGAGAGAGCCTCTGTAGTTCCCTAAAACTGGCGGCCGTGGGGCCTGGAGGCCCAGGGCAGGGGCCACACGCACCCCGGCCTCCCTGCCAGGCAGGTGACGTGCCTCTGGGCCACAAAGTTTCCTTCGTCTGTCAACTGGGCTAGTTCTAACTAGTACTTCTGGGGTTGGGGGGAAGATGGCATGGTAACCGATAGATACAAAGGATCTTTTAAAATGATTATTATTTGGGTGGGCCAGGGTGGCTCAGCAGGCAGAGTTTTCACCTGCCATGCTGGAGACCCGGGTTCGATTCCCGGTTCCTATCCGTGGAAAAAAATGAAATGATTATTATTCACAAGTAGTGGTATATATTGTCACATAAAACTATTATAATATATAATTATATAAAATGTTATTAAGTATATAATAGCTTGCTATATATTACATGGTTAAATATTGATATTGATACACTTTCAATACATACCACATAATGTTCCTTATATTGAATTACATAACAGGATTATTATAATTATATATTGCACTCATTACAGAGTACAATTCCACTATTATGTATAATCTAATACATAACTGCATATTAAATATGTTTCTCCTTAACCCTTTATATATAACATCAAATGATTCTGTATCGTACATTATTATCATAAGATGTTAATAGTGTTTCTCAATCATGGTGTGTTTTAGACCTACCCAAGTTGCTCTATGGACACCTGGTCTGTGGCCACTGGTGGCTTTGCAGAACTCCCTGGTGACTGTCCCCCACCGATTAGCCACTCATCTACCGAGGGATGAGTGAATACCCATGCTGCCTCCAGCTCCACAAAAATAATGTTGCAGGGAACATCCTTTTGGACCAGAGGGAGGAGGCTTTGGTGAGCACACCCAGGAGCTAATTGCTGGGTGAGATTTCCAAGCACATATCTGCCTTCGGGAATGGCTGCCCGCCACCAGCGAGTGAGGCCTGGGTCTCCACATGCCCAACCTCCACTTCACATTTTCCAACCTCTAATTTTTCTAGATCAATAAATGGGATGACTCACTGTCATTTTACTTTGCATTTCCTTGATCATTTATCAATAGCTACTAGTATCGTCTCATGTGGCTGTCAGAGTTTCGGATTTCCTTGTTCCCCGCTCATCATCTTTTCATATAATTTGCCCTTATTTCCTGTCTTTTTTTTTTCTTGCAGCCATTCCTTGTACATTCTAGATATTGATTACTCATCGATTTTATACCTTCTTTATAACTTTTCCCATTCTGTCACTTGCTATTTGTCCCATGGTGCCCTCATTTAAAAAAAAATTCTAATTGGGATAATATCAGATGTATCGTTTCCCTGCCTGTGTGTTTCTGTGGTTTGATTCCACAGCCTTTTCCTTTGTGGTTGCTGGTGTTGTTATGGCTGGTGCTAACCACCCTGCGGGCCTCGAGGGCAGCGTGGGGAGATGCAAGTGCCAGGGCCTCTTCCGGCTGCCCTCCCAGAGCTGCCCTGTGTCCCCAGAGCCCGGGGAGTCTCGCACAATTTAAGCTCTGCGCAGCCGAAGCATTGCAGGTGCCACAGGAGACCAACAAGGCGGGAGGCAGGACATCAGGGAGGGCCCCCTGGGGTGGGAGTGGGAGGTGGAGAAGGGGAAAGAGGCAGGAGAAGATACAGAGGAGAAGGTGTGAAGCTGTGATACGCCACATGATAGGAAGGCTGGAGAGAACTGGCTCTGCACCTTCCTAAATGTGAAAAAATACCCACGGGGACTTTTTTTTTAAACAATAGAAATAGGAGACTTTAATCAGCCTTGAACAAATGAGGTAGTTGGAAATTACAATAATATCTTAGCAAAAATCTTGCTATAAATATGCTCTACTCTTTTCTTCATTATGTTAGTTATGTACCTGGTGTTTTGTTTTTTGTTTTTTTTTTTTACTTTTTTTTTATTGTGAAATAGAACATATAGACAAAGAAAAGAAAGAAAAAGCAGTACTTTTCAAAGTACACTTCAACAAGCAGTTACGGAACAAATTTTAGAGTTTGCTAGGGGTTACCATTCCACTATTTCAGATTTTTCCTTCTAGCTGCCCCAAAACGCTGGAGGCTGAAAGAAATATCAATATAATGATTCAGCAGTCATACTCATTTATTAAATCCTATTTTCTCTGTTTTAACTCCTCATTCTCCTTTGATCCTTCTCCCAATCTATAGGGATCTTTGGACAATGTCCATTCTGACTTTTTCAAATTGAGAAAGGGTGGTGACAATAAAAGATAACGGGATGTAATTAGTTGATAATCTTGGACAGGCTGGTTCTTCTGGGTTTCAGGATTTATCTGGCCTAGGAACCCTCTGGAAGTTATACATTCCAGGAAAGTAAACTTAGTGCATTGAACTTTTAGAGTCTCAGTTAGAGCCCTAGGTGTTCTTAAGAGTTAACAGGAGTGATGTTGGTTGAGATTTGGCAAACCATGGCAATTAAAACTGAAGCATGCATAAAAGTAGCCTCCAGAATAGCCTCTCGACTCTATTTGATCTCTCTTAGCCATTGATGCCTTATTTTATTACACTTCTTTTCTCCTTTTTGTCAGGAAGGCATTGTCAATCCAGGCTTGTCCCTGGGAGTCACGTCCCATATTGTCAGGGAGACTTTCACCCCTGAATGTCGTGTCCCATGTAGCAGGGAGGGTAATGATTTTTCTTGCAGAATTGGGCTTAAAGAGAGAGAGATAACACATCTCAGCAACAAAAGAGGCTCCCTGGAAACAACTCTTAGGTGTCATTATGGGTGGTCTTAGCTTCTCCACCACAGAAATAGGTTTCATAAGGGCAAAACTTCAAATGAAGGGCATGGCCTGTTTTCTTGGGAGTCCCCGATGTTTGGGAGGGTACCTGGGGTTTCCCAGGTGGGAAAGTTTAATAGTTCCATATTTTTTTTTCTTCAGCCCCTCAAGGGACTCTACCAATACTTTTTAATTATCAGCCAACCATAGTTGGGGATGTATCTGGGTATTCCATGAAGCTATACAGAATTCCAAGGTGATCTTTTTTTTTAGTGAAAAAAAGAAAGGAAGAAAAGTACATACTGGAAGAGCTGTTTGGTTGAATCCACTAACATACCAGTACAATTTGGCAGAATCATGCTAGTGACTGTGCCCCCTTCACTCCTGGGCACACACCCAACAGAAAATGTTCACAGCAGCATGACTCACAATAGCCCCGAAATGAAAGAACTCCAATGTCCATCAACAGGGAGATGGGTCAATAATAAATCATGGACTATAATACAGCAGTGGCACCAAATAAATTACAACCCCATACAATACCACAGAAGGACCTCAGAGACATGATGTTGAACGGAAGAAGCGAGACACGGTACACGGTCTCATCTTTATCTACCGCTCAAAACCAGGCAGGAGAGCCCTGGCTGTTAGAAGTCAGGCTCGTGGAACCTCTGGGGAGGTGGGTGGCCGGGATGTGGCACACGGGGGTTTCTGGGGGTTGGGGATGTTCTTGTTTTTTGATGTGTGTGAATGTCATGAGTATGCTCCATTTGTAATAATTCTTCAACCCAAACACTTAACGATTTGTGCTCTTTTTTGTACTTCGATTTAAATAATATGTCTAGCATGACACATTTACGTCAGAGAAACCTCAGAAGAAAAGTCTGTGTTTCTATGACTATGTGTTTATGTACATAAAAGCACGGACAACAGTTTGGTTGAAACCTCACCACATGTAATACTGGCCACCCCTGACTCAGAGGGGTGGGGGAGGGGCAGATGGGGGCCTCAGAGAATTTTACCTTCTTCTGTAATGTTTTCATAATAAGATAACAACAGTCTCACGGTGGCTGTGAGGATTAAACGAGTTAATATCGTAAAAGTCCTTGGAACAGGACAGTTGGGGCTATGTAAGGACTTGCTATAATAGAAGTCATAAAACAAAAATGTTTCTGAGGTACAAATTGTGTCTCTAAGACTAAACTAGGAAAAAAAGGAAGAAACGCAAGGAGAAATATACAAAATGTTATGTTTTGTGACTTTCTGCTCAAAGCTTTGTGCATTATATACAGGAATATGGTCACATAGAAATATGGACTTTTCTTTTGAGTGTGCGTGTGTGTGCTACACAAATGTGTCATCATAGGCCTACTTAAAAAGAAACTTTCTATCGGAGTATGACAGCAGCAGAACAGAGAATCACGGGGCAAGAGCAGAAAGATGGGGGAGATAGAGAGACCGCGGGGGCAATCGGGGTGGGGGCCAGCGGCACCGGAAACCTCAGCCTAGAGGGATCCCCCAGGTGGGGGGAGGGGACCCTTGGTCTCTCCCCAGCCTCTTCCTTCCCCCTGGCCTGGGCTGGGTGGGGAGGGACAGTTCCTCTTTCCCTCCCAGGCACTGAGGAGGCCCCAGCTCCCAAGGGGCTAAGAAGCTGGAGTTGAGGTGAAGGCGGCAGGCGCTGAGCCAAGGACCCCCCCACCACCCACCCGGCCCCAGGAAGCATGAACAGGAAAGACAGCAAGAGGTGAGAAGACCCTCCCCAAGGAGATGGGGAACACCCTGAGCTCCCCGGGCCTCGGGCTGCGTGGGAAGGTGGGGGAGGGACTAACGAGGAGGGGAGGGGGTGGACTCCTCTGGAATCAGGGGCAGGGGTGCCAGGCAGGGGGATGCTTTCGGGAGTCAAGAGCCCAGCTAGGCCTGGAGCTGTTGGTAGGAGATTCTGTGCCTTTCCCTCTCCCTCTCTCTCTCTCTCTCTCGTTCTCGCTCTCTCTCTCTCTGGAGGTTGAGCTGCCCTGTATCCCCATCAGCCCCCTCATCCCAGCTCTCTAGGCTAGGCGCCTCTCTCCTCCCTGGGGTCTTCTGGTTCCCCATCACAACCACTGCCCCCTGGATTGGAAACTCCAGGCCCCTGCAGGGCCCTGCCCCTGGGAAGGGAAGCAGGACGCAGGGCGGGCCAGGCAGCTCCCTGCCTCTTAAACTACATCGGCCTGCTCCAGGCAGAGGGGCTGACAGGCCCCAGGTAAGGGTGGTGTGCCAACAGGCTCCTGACTGGGTTTCCTATCACCTGGGCAGCCTTGCACTCCTGTCCCTGCGAGGGCCGATGGTGGCTGGGTCACTGGAGTGGGTAGCTCCTCTGGCCTCTTCCACCATTTCTCTGATAGGCGAAGGGGTCTCCTCCCCATAATGGTCAGCAGTTTAGTGGTGGACCCTTGGCTGCACCATTTCCTGGCTGTGTGACCTCGGGTAGGTCACTTAACTACTCTGTGTCTCGGTTTCCTTTTCTGTCAACGGGATAACCGTAGTTCCTAGGCCAAGGGGCAAATGAGTCCTCAGTGAGGTGATCTCAGACCAGTGGTTCTCAAATCCAAACATGCATCAAAATCAAGTTGCTGGACTTAACCCCTAAAGCTTCTGATTTTGTAGGTCTGGGGCAAGGCCTGAGAGTTTGCATTTATAGTAAGTTCCAGGCACTGCTGCTGCTACTGGTTGGGTACCATATTTTGAGAACTACTGACAGTGCTCAGTCCTCTGCCTGGCAGAGATTAAGCACTCCCGAAATGCCAGCTGTTACCCAACAGCATTCAATACTGATTTGCAGCATCCTTAAGCATCTGCCCCGGGACACGGCCGTGCCGCTGCTCTGGGGGTCTCCTCTTTCAGGTTTCATCCCAAGTTCCATGCCTGGATCCCAATCTGTTTCTATCACTTTCTCTCTCTGCCACCTCAAGTTAAACTTTCTCATTTCTAGCTACTTAGACTGGGCAAACCGAGTCCCTTTTTTAGCACTTTGGAGGAGCCAGGCATTGAATGCACACAGTGACTTCCTGGGGAAGGTCCAAGGCTCACTCACACATTTCATGTGAGGAAACTGAGGCCCAGAGAAATTAGGTGACAAACATGAAGTCTCACAGCCGGCAGAGCAGCCTCCATCGCAGCTGTCAGACTCTCAGATCAGACAGTATAACTCCATCCTGACTGGGTTCTGCCCCTCCTTCTTTCCACCGTCCCTCTCTCTCCATTACCCTCTTTCCCCAATTGGAACAGGAGCCTCTGGGAGGCACAAGACAGAGTGTGGGTTATTTTTAAACTTTTCCTTGAACCTACCTTAGCCCCAGAGAACTCGCCTATCTCTGAGGGACCCTGGGGAGGTCACTTACCACCCATATTTTCTCTCCAGCCCCCAAATCTAAGGATCTGGGTGGGGAGGGCTGGAGGGAGGGAGTCTGCTCCACCAAGAGGGGTGGTAGGCTGGGAGGAGGGGAGAGAGAGAATCCTAGAGGCCTGCCTGGAGGAGCCTTCTCTCGGGGGGAGAGGCAGGGAAAGAAGACCAAAGGGGGATTGGGAGGAGTCTGCCTGAGGCTGAGCCTGGGGAGGACAGGAATAAGAATGACCCCAGGGGGGTCTTCTCCCATGACCCCCTGGGAGGCCAGGAGTAACCCCAGGGGTCTGCTTGGAGGAAGCCTCTTCCATGATGTGATGCCTGTCAGACCATACAGTCAAGAGGAATTTGGGTACAATGCCTTTGGGAGGGAGTTCCTGTGATTCCCTGGGGAATGGGGTCCTTAGCAGCCCTGGGGGTTCTTCTCCCATGCTATCCTGGGGTTTTCTCCCATGAGTCCATGGTTGGTCCCTAGTAAACCTGGGGCTTTGCCTTGGGGCTCCGGGGTCATGAAGAATTTGGGGGTCGGCTCGAAGAAAGGGGCTCTCATGAATCCCTGGGGGCTGTGCCCACAGGAAGTCCCACCAGGAATGCCCGGGGAAGTCAGGGGGGCGGTGCCGGCCCCGGCAGGCCCGCCGCTACAAGACGTGCCCCAGCCCTCGGGAAATCAGCAAGGTCATGGCTTCCATGGCTCTGGGCGTGCTGAAAGAGGGCTGTAGCGAAGATGAGCTGCTGGAGAAATGCATCCAGTCCTTTGGTGAGTGTCCCCTCCCTGGCCAGCCTCCCCAGTCCTATTGCTAGGCTAAGCACCCACCTTTCTGTAGGCCTCAGCTTTAGGAGGTATAAACTGGGAGCAGGGGTGGTGTGGAATGAGTCTAAGTCACTACATTAGAGATAAGAGGGACATCTGCATTTCTCCTTCCTGGTGCAGGGAGGGCCGCCTGCTTGTGCTGGTCCATGCTGGGGACCTTGAGGTCTACTTATAGACACCAGTTACTACTGCCCACTTACCTACTAATATGACCTACAAAATATGTTTATATAAACAGAAGGAATGGACTTTCAATCACGTATTCAGAGTTGGACAGCTAGTAAGTGGCAAACCTGGGATTTGAACCCGGGAACGAGGTTTTTTGAAACCAGAGTCCTTGTCCTTGACGACTATGCTATACATGGTACAGACAAGGAAACCAAGGCTCGGGGAGGTTAAGGTACTTGTCCAAGTTCACGCAGGGAGTCACCAGGGAGAGCCCGGGTCTGAACCAGGCAGTGCAGTGCCCTGCGGCTGTTCTGACCGATCCTCAAGGCCGGGTCTCCCGCCCGCCCACAGATTCGGCCGGCAGCCTGTGCTGCGGGGACCACATTCTCAACATGGTGCTGGCCATGCATAACTGGGTGCTGCCTTCTGCTGACTTTGCCGCCCGTCTGCTGACCTTATATCCTCCTGGGCTATGAGCAGGGGCAGAGGGCAGAGGGCAGAGTTTTGGAGAACCACAGAGATGGGGCCAGGGTGAGGGAAGGGGTTCGGGACGCTGGATGACAGAGCCTTGACCAGAGCTCAAGTACAAGGAGGCCACAGGACACAGACAGGAGCTGAGGCGGCTGCAGATCTGTCACCTGGTCAGGTAGGCCTGGGCCAAGATCCCCCCATGATCCTCACCCGGCTGCCCCCCAGAAAACATCTCTCAGATACTCCCAGCCCAGATAGACCAGCTCACCCCTAGCTAATGCAAATCTCACCTCTGAGACACTCCCAACTTGGTTCCTAAGACACTCCCAGTTCTTCTCCTTAGAAGCACCACTTCCTAGCACCAACCCCACCTCAGACCTGATTCCATAAACCCTGTCCCAGCTGGTGCCCAAGGACATCAGCTCTGATCCCCCAACCACCCCCCCCAATCTCCCAGAGACCCTCAATCTATCTCCTCAGATCTCACCTACCCTGCTTCTTAACAATCCTACCTCAAAGAGGTCCCCCAACCTAGCTCTCATAGAACCCCCTACCCAACCTATGTTAAGAGACCCCAATCCCAGAAATTCCCACAGCCTGGTGCTCTTCCAAACCCTGACCTTCCAGAGACCCCCGCCCCGTGCACCCCTAGAGAGCCCCAGCCCAGCACCCAAGAGACCTCTTCCAGAGCCCCGTTCCCCATCCCCACCCCCAGCCTCATTCTACCATCTCCAAACCACTTTCAGGTACTGGATGACCCAACACCCTGAGGCTGTGCACCAGGAGCCCCAACTAGAAGAGGTCATAGGTCGCTTCTGGGCCACCGTAGATCAGGAAGGAGGCTCCGCCCAGAGGAGGCTGGGGGGCTCCTCCAACCTGTGAGTCAGTCCCTCCCCTCCCACCTGTCCCTGTCCAAAGCCCCATGCTCTCAATCCTCTCCACACTCCTCAATTCCTCTCCCCTGAACCCCTCCAATACTCTGCCCCTCTTTGCCCCCAGCCTGAGCCCTGGTGGCCCTGGCCCCCCGCCCCCCATGAGCAGTCCAGGCCTGGGCAAAAAACATAAAGTGTCCTTGCTTTTCGACCACCTGGAGACAGGGGAGCTGGCCCAGCACCTCACATATCTGGAGTTCCGGTCCTTCCAGGCTATCACGGTGAGTACCCCCACCCCAAACCAGCTGGGGAAGCCTGAGGGAAGGGTGGGGCCTGGCTGGGGCCTGGCAGGACCAAGAAGACCCCTGTATGGATGTCGGCAGGGGTCTCAAACTCTCCAGTCTGAGTGCTAGAGGGTCCAGAAAAATGGTTGAGCCCAGATCCCTTGGGTTCAAATCCTCCTCAGCCTCTTCGTAGCTGTGTGATGTTGAACTAGTTTCTCATCTCTCTGGGACTCAGTTTTCTTCTCTGTAAAGTGGGGATTATGATCATAATACTTTATTGGGTGATTGGGTGGTTGGGGAATTAAATTAATTTGTCCATTTAAAAATGCTTATGGCTGTGCCTGACCCACAGTAAGTTCTCAAAATATCTAGTAATTATTCATTTATTCAACAAATATCTATTGTGCACTTACTATGAGCCAGGCAATGGGGTTAGTGAACAAAATAGACAAAAATCCTTGCCCTCATAGAACTGGGAAAATTTAGTCAATAAGGGGAGGGACAGATAATGAATAAGAGTAATCAACAGCCTTTATAATGTATAATCTATGAGAAGGTGCTTAGTGCTAAGGAGAAAATAAAGCATATTATTGTGTGAGAGTGTTGCCTATTGGTGCCAGATCTTCCTATTTTATCTTACTATCTTACTTTCTAGCTGTGTGATCTTGGTCAAGCCACTTAAATTCACTGTGCTTCAGTTTCCTCAACTTAAAAAGGGATATTAACAGTTACTGCCTCATAGGAAAAGTGCTTGTTTCCAGAATAAATTTTGCCACTTTTTATCTACCAAATGACAATTTTATGTGCTTCAGCCTAAGTGAAGGTGGAAATGTGGCACCTTAATGTGAAATTTTCCTGATTGTTAAATACGTATATTTATTATTAATAATAATTATTATTATTTACACTATAAACACTGTGCTGGCCAAATGCCACCCGCGGCCTCAAGCCTTTTGGTTATGGTGACAATAGTGGCATATTACATGGGCCACTGTCAGTCCCCAGCAGAGTATCTCCCATTGTTTTTTTAACCCTGGAACAATCCAAGAGAGGATGCTTTGGCTTTTCTTGCTTTTTTTTTCTTCTGGCTTGACTATTCATTGAACCAGTGTTTCTCGAAAGCCGGCTGTGCCCCAGGCACTAAGTTAGAACTGAAAATAACACCGGAGTAAAGAACTGAAGGAGAGGATTCCATTGTTCTAGGCAGAGGGAACACCCAGGGCAAAGTCTCTGAAGCAGCAGTGCACTGGACTGTTGGAGAAACAGGGTGGGTGGGACAGAGTGAGCAAGGGGGAGCGTTACAGGACATGATGTCAAAGAGGTAATGGGGACATCACGTGGAGCCTTTCGGGTCACAGGAGGTCTGTGGCTTTTACCCTGCACGAGATGGAGCCCGGGGGGGTTCTGAGCAGGGGAAGGGCACGACCTAACCAGCTGGCCCCAGGCTCCCTCTGTGTGTGGGGTACAGACTGCAGGGTGCCCAGAAGTTCTGGCAAGAGAGGACAATGGACAGGACCAAGGTGGGGGCAGAGGAGGAGTGAGAAGCGGGCAGTTTCAGAGAATATTTTGAAAGCAGAGTGCACAGGATTTGCCGGTGGAGTGGAGGTGGGTAGGGAAGGTCGAACACTACGCTGTTGTCCTTGAGCGGAACTAACAGATGGAGGTTGCACATCCTACTCCCTTCCTTCACTTTGCTAACTCGACACCAGTTGAGGAACAAAATGAGTTCTCATCCTGGCTCATGTCTGTGTGACCCTGAGCACTTATCCTCTCTGTGCCTCATTTGCCTCTTCTGTAAAATGGGAAGAGCACTACTAGTACCCACTTTTCAGAACTGCTGTGAAGATTACATTATTTAATATGGCAAAGGGCTCAGAATAGTGCCCGGCTTTGTTTAAAATTTTTAAATAAATAAATTTTGACCTTTTTCCAGGAATTTGGGGCTGCTATGGCTCCAGGAGGGTGGCCTGGTAGAGAGACCATGGTGACTTCAGGGACCTGTGGTAGCCTAGGGGGCCACAAGTTGACAAGGGTCACTTGGGCCAGGCTAGGACACCAGAGGTTGTGACTGCTAGGGGCAGGGACGTGTGAGGGGCACGACCAGAGGCCACGCTCCACCTGACGCCCACTTGGCCCCCAGCCCCAGGACCTGCGGGGCTATGTTTTGCAGGGTTCCGTGAGGGGCTGCCCGGCCCTGGAGGGTTCCGTAGGCCTCAGCAACAGCGTGTCCCGCTGGGTGCAGGTCATGGTGCTGAGTCGGCCCGGGCCC
>PVIY010044179.1:0-19862 GCA_004026745.1 Myrmecophaga tridactyla
TTCCAAGTTTATTCACTAATGTCAGTTCATATCAGTGAGACCATACAGTATTTGTCCTTTAGTTTTTGGCTAGTCTCACTCAGCATAATGTTCTCAAGGTCCATCCATGTTGTTACATACTTCATAAGTTTATTCTGTCTTAAAGCTGCATAATATTCCATCGTATGTATATACCACAGTTTGTTTAGCCACTCATCTGCTGATGGACACTTTGGCTGTTTCCATCTCCTTGCAATTGTAAATAATGCTGCTATAAACATTGGTGTGCAAATGTCTGTTTGTGTCTTTGCCCTTATGTCCTCTGAGTAGATACCTAGCAATGGTATTGCTGGGTCATATGGCAATTCTATATTCAGCTTGTTGAGGAACTGCCAAACTGCCTTCCATAGCGGTTGCACCATTTGACATTCCCACCAACAGTGAATAAGTGTGCCTCTTTCTTTCCTTTTTCTTGCTTTGGGTTTAGTTTGCTGGTTTTCTGGTTCCTCCAGGTATGCAGCCATGTCATTGCTTTTAGCTCTTTTGTTTTTTAAATTTAGTGTTTAGGATTATAAATTTCACTCTGAGTATTGCCTTTGCTGCATTTTGATGTGTTATCTAAAGATATTTATTGGGAATTTAATCCATTAATATTTAGTATTATTACTGTAAAGGCAGTACTTCAGACATTTTATACTTTGGTTTTTATGTGCCTTACATATTTTTGTCTCTCTTTGCCTTTAGCATCTTTTTTTGCATAGTTTATCTTTTATGATATATTTTACTGATTTCTTGCTCATTTCCATTTCTGTATATTTTTTAATTGCTTCCTTTGTGGATAACCTTGGGTTTGTACTACATAATGTGGTCGTTAGATTCAGATGTGAACTTGGCCAACTGAAGGTGCCTAGTTCTATTGCTGCAGACATGAGCCAATGGCATGTGAATTCATCTGTTGCTGATTACATCCTCACTGATTACATCTGCAGTTGGCTAGCAGGCATGCCTGCTGCAATGAATGATGTTTGATTTAATTGGCTGGTGCTTAAATGAGAGAGCTCAACGTAGCACAGCCCAAGCAGCTCAGCATACCTCATCTCAGCACTCACAGCTCACCCAGGCCTTTGGAAATGCAGAAAAGAATAACCCAGGGAAAGTTGTTGGAACCCAGAGGCCTGGAGAGAAGGCCAGCAGAGGTCGCCCTGTTCCTTCCCATGTAAGAAAGAACATCAGTTGAAAGTTGGCTGCCTTTCCTCTGAAGAACTATGTTTTTAATGAAATAAATCCCCTTTTCTTAAAAGCCAATCCATCTCTGTGTGCAGCATTCTGGCAGCTAGCAAATCAGAGCAGATTTTGGTACTGGAGAGTGGCGTGCTGCTGTGGTTTGCAAATACCAAACATGTTGGGATGGCTTTTTAAATGGATAAGGGGAAGATTCTGGAAGTGTTGTGAGAAGCTTGATAGAGAAGGCCTAGAATTTTCTGAAGAGACTGTTGGTAGAAATGTGGATTCTAAAGATACCTCTGACCAGGCTCTAGACAGAAATGAGGTGTGTACTATTGCAGACTGGAAGGAAGATGATCCTTGTGTTAAAATAGCAGATAATCTGGCAAAATTGACTAGTGGCTTTGGCTGGAAGGCTGATTTTAAAAGCCATGAACTTGAATATTTAGCAGAAGAGATCTCCAAATTAAATGTTGAAAGTGCAGCCTGGTTTCTCCTCACAGCTTATAGTGAAATGTGACAGGAAAGAGATAAGCTGAGAACTGAACCCTTGGGCACCAAGAAACCAGAAATTGATGTTCTGGAAAATTCTGAGCATCCAAGAAGGGAGACCCCAGAGAACGGTGCTCCATGTAAGGATTTGGCCAAATGTGAAACCAGTCAGCCATTTCAGAGAAAGCTAGGATTAGACATGTAGTTATCTAGGAAGGATTTGTGGAAAGTCCTTATGTCTGATGGGCATGATCCAAGGCTACTGCATAAAAAGCCAATGAGAGTGCTGTGGGACCTGTATACATAGAGCCTCTGCCAGGCTGGACTGGGGGCATTCGGTGAAGGGACACTTTGGAGGAAAAAAATAACTTCAGAGGCAAAACCATGGAGGCTGGGGTCTGAAGTCAAGAAGCCTTGGGCCAAGAAAGTGGACCCACCCAAGCCTGTGGAGAGGGTGAGTTTGCCCCAAAGGCAGAGGATGGGCCTTCCACCTCATTTGCAGTGGAAGAGTCATGCTGCCTCAGGCTTGGAGAGGGTGAAGCACTTTCCTTGGGGTTTGGGGAGAGCCTGTCTGCCACCACATGGAGGGGCTGAGTGTGTGCCCCGGAGATGACAGAGAGCCATGGTGCAGCCCCGATGCTTGGAGAGGGTGGAGCCGAGAAAAAGGTGGTCTCCCCAATGTCCCCCAAGGTTGCATTCGGTGAGAGGCAGGCCTCTGCATAGTGCTTGGGAACGGTGGGAGTCCTGCTTTCAGAAGCCCTGAAAATAAATGATTCTCAGACTTTGAAGTCTTATGGACTTTACCCTGCAGGTTTTCAAAACTGTATAGGTCCAGTGACCTCTGTGTTCTTTCCTCCCTATGGAAATGCATATATGTATCCTATGACTGTTCCTCCTTTGTATGTTGGCAGCAAATTACTTGTTTTGAGTTTTTATAGATCCAGAGACAGAAGATAATTTTGCCTTAGGTCAAACTATGACTGTAACTAATTTTGATAGGAGTTTGTACATTTCTAACTTTGTATTTCATGTGTATTGCTACTGAAATGGCTTAAATATTTGTGATCTTGTTATGAAATTAATGTATTTTGTATATGGGGGAAACATGTCTTTTTTTAGGGCCCAGAGGGTGGAATGTGCTGGTTGAAAAGGATGTATGTCCCCTAGAAAAGCCATGTTTTAATCTAAATCCCATTTCATAAAGGCAGAATAATCCCTATTCAATACTGTATGTTTGAATTTGTAATTAGATCATCTCTCTGGAGATATAACCCAATCAAGAGTGGTTGTTAAGCTGGATTGGGGGAAATGTGTCTCCACCCATTTGGGTTGGTCTTGATTAGTTTCTGGAGTCCTATAAAAGAGGGAACATTTTGGAGGATCAGAGAGATTCAGAGAGAGCAGAGAATGCTGCAGCACCCAAAGCAGAGTGTCCATGAGCCAGTGACCTTTGGAGTTTGTTCTAGTTTGCTAGCTGCTGGAATGCAATATACCAGAAAAGAAATGGCTCTTAAAAAGGGGAATTTAATAAGTTGCTGGTTTACAGTTCTAAGGCTGAGAAAATGACCCAATTAAAACAAGTCTATAGAAATGTCCAATCTAAGGCATCCAGGGAAAGATACCTTGGTTCAAGGAGGCCAATAAAGTTCCGGGTTTCTCTCTCAAGTGGAAAGGCACATGGTGAACATGGCATCATCTGCTAACTTTCTCTCCTGGCTTTCTGTTTTATGAAGCTCCCCAGGAGACATTTTCCTTCATATCCAAAGGTCACTGGCTAGTAGACTCTCTGCTTTTCATGGCTATGTCATCCTCTGCTCTCTCCAAAATCTCTAGCTTTCTCCAGAATGTCTCCTGTTTTATAGGATTCCCATAAACTAATCAAGACCTACCCAAATGGGTGGAGACAGGCCTCCACCTAACCCAGCTTAACAACCACTCTTGATTAAATCACATCTCCAGGGAGATGATCTAATTACAGTTTCGAACATACAGTATTGAATAGGGATTAGAAGAAACAGCTGCCTTTACAAAATAGGATTAAAATTAAAAACATGTTTTTTCTAGGGTGCATACATCCTTTCAAACCAGCACAGTGGTGTATTACATTAATTGATTGTCTTGTGTTGAGCCATCCTTGTATATCTGAAACAAAATCCACTTGATCATGGTGCATAATTCTTTTAATATGCTGTTGGATTCGATGTGCAAGTATTTTGTTGAGAATTTTTGCATCTGTATTCATTAGAGAGATTTAGCCTGTCATTTTCTTGTAGTATCTTTATCAGGCTTTGGTATTAGGATGATGCTGGCTTCATAGAATGAGTAAGGTATTGTTCCCTACTCTTCATTTTTTTGGAAGAGTTTGAGGAGGGTTGATATTAATTATTCTTTAAATAATTGATAGAATTCACATATAAAACCATCTGGTGCTGGGCTTTTCTTTATTTGGAGTTTTTTGATGACTGATCCAATCTCTTTATTTGTAATTGGTTTGTCCAGGTCTTCTCTTTCTTCTTGAGTCAATGTAAGTTGTTTGTGTGTTTCTAGGAAATTGTCCATTTCATATAATTTGTCTAATTTATTGGCATACCATTGTTCATAGTATCCTTTTATGATTTTTTTTACAGGGTCCATGGTAATGACCCCCTCTTATTCCTGATTTAATTTATTTGCATCTTCTCTTTATCGTATCAGTCTGACTAGGGGGTTGTCAATTTTATTGATTCTCTCAAAGAACCAACCTTTGGTTTTATTGATTCTACCATTGTTTTGTTCTCAATTTCATTTATTTCCACTCTAATCTTTGTTGTTTCTTTCCTCCTTCTTGTTTTAGGATTAATTTGCTGTTCTTCCTCTAGTTTCTCCAGGTGTTCAGTTAGGTCTTTGATTTGAGCTCTTTCTTCCTTTTTATTGTAGGCATTTGGTGCTATAAATTTCCCTTTCAACACTGCCTTTGCTGTATCCCATAAATTTTGATATATTGTATTCTCATTTTTATTCATTTTGAGATATTTATTGGTTTCTCCTGCAATTTCTTCTCTTACCCACTGATTGTTTACAAGTGTGTTGTTTAACCTCCATGTATTTGTGAATATTCCACTTCTCTGGCTCTTACTGATTTTTACCTCATTCCATTATGATAAAGTGCTTCATGTAATTTCAATCTTTTAAAACTTATTAAGACCTATTTTGTTTCCCAGCACGTGGTCTATCCTGAGAAATGTTCCATGAGCACTTGAAAAGATTGTTTGGTCTGTTAGCTCCAGTTCACTTATCATATTAAGTTGTCTGTTTCCTTAATCCTGTTTCCTTTGTCATTATCTATTGAAAAGAGTGGTGAGTTGAAATCTCCCAGTATTGTGTTAGAGACATCTATTACTCCCTTCAGTTTTTCCAGTGTTTGCCTTGTGTACTTTGGGGCACCTTGATTAGGTGCAAAGATATGTATGATTGTTATTTCTTCTTGGTGAATTCCCCCTTTTATGTTCTCATAGCATTTTTGCATCTAAAGTTTATTTTGCCAGATATTAGTATAGCTACCACAACTTTTTTTTTCTTTTTTGTAATGACTTACAAAAGTCTTACAAAAAAAAAGTTTGAAATATCTTTTTCCCCTCCTTTCACTTTTAACCTGTCTCTTTGATTCTAAAATAAGTCTGTTGTAAACAGCATTAGATGGCTCATATTTTTAACCCACTCTGCCAATCTGTTTTTGATCAGGGAGTTTAGTCCATTAATATTAAGTGTCATGACTGTAAAGGCAGTACCTACTTCCACCATTTTATCTTTTGGCTTTTGCTTGTCAGATCTATTTTTTTCTCTTTTCATCCTTCTGGTTACCCTTGCTGATAATCTTCATTTCTCCACTCTCCTCCAAGCGTCTCTCTCCTGTTCCTCCTTTTCAGCCTGTAGAACTCCCTTTAGTATTTCTTGTAAGGCAAGTCTCTTGTTAATAAACTCTCTCAGCATCTGTTTATCGGTGAATATTTTATACTCTCCCTCATTTTTGAAAGGCAGCTTTGTCAAATAAAGAATTCTTGGCTGTGCTAGTTTGAAACTGTTATGTGCTCCAGAAAATCCACATTCTTTTCCTAATCCAATCTTGTGGGAGCGGATCTATTGTTAAAGGGGGAAACTTTGATTAGATTGTTTCTGTGGAGATCAAGCCACTCAATTGTGGGTATCACCTTTTGATTAGATTACATCCATGGAGGGGTCACATGCCCAAATGTGAGTATGGCCTTTTGATTAGATGGCGTTGTGACTCTGTCCATTCAATGTGGACCTTGATTAGTTTATTTAAGTCCTTTAAAAGGGGAAACGTCTTGGATGTGAGCCGACATGGAATAGACATTTGGAGATGCAGAAAGAAAACACACTTGGGGAAGCCTTTTGAAATGAGAAGCCAGAAGAGAAAGCTAACAGACATTACTATGAACTTCCCAGCTGGCAAAGAAACCCTGAATATCATTGCCCCTTCCTTCAGTCAAGATATCTTTCTCTGAATGTCTTTGGACATTTTTATGGGCTTAGAACTGTAAAGTTGTAACCTAATAAATTCTCCTTATAAAATCCAACCCATTTCTGGTATGTTGCATTTCTAGCAGCATTAACAAACTATAACAGATTTTGGTACCAAAAAAAAACAGAGGGTTTCTGTGAATACAAAACATGCTGGAAAGGCTTTTTAAATGGATAAGGAGAAGATTCTGGAAAAGTTGTGAGGACCTTGATAGAGAAGGCCTAGAATACTTTGAGACTGTTGGTAGAAATATGGACTGTAAAGGTACATCTGATAAGGCCTTAGGCAGAAATGATGCATGTGTTATTACAAATTGAAAGGAAGGTGTTCTAGTTTGCAAGCTGCCAGAATGTGATATACTAGAAATGGAATGGCTTTTAAAGGGGGGAATTAATTAACTTGCAAGTTTACATCTTCTAAGGCTGTGAAAATGTCCAAATTAAAGCAAGTCTATAAAAATGTCCAAAGTGAAGCATCCAGGGAAAGATTACCTTGGTTGAAGAAGGCCGATGATGTTCAATGTTTTTCTCTCTCAGCTGGAAGGGCACATGGCAAACATGGTGGTGTCCGCTGGCTTTCTCTTCAGACTTCTTGTTTCATAAAGCTTCCTTGGGGGTATTTTCCTTCTTCATCTCCAAAGGTCTCTGGCTAAGTGGGTTCACAAGCTTCTCCCAAAATGGTTCCCTCTAAAAGGGCTCCACTAAGCAACCCCACCTTGAATGGGTGGAGACACATCTCCATGGAAACCATCTAATCAAAAGTTACCACCCACAGTTGGGTGGGTCACAACTCCATGGAAAATAAAAAAGCTTCCACCCAGCAATATTGAAAGGATTAAACAACATAGCTTATTTGGGGTATTCAACAGATTCAAACCAGCACAGATGGCAATCCTTGTTTTAAAGTGGCAGAGAATTTGGCAAAATCAACTACTGGTTTTGGATGGAATGCAGATTTTAAAAGCCATGAGCTGGGATACTTAGCTGAAGAGATTTCCAAATTAAATGTGGAAAGTCAAGCCTGGTTTCTTGAAGCTTAAATGTAACAGGAAAAACACAAGCTGAGACTGAACTCTTGGTTACAAAGAAACCAGAAATTGATGGTCTTGAAAATTCTGGGCTTCCAGAATGGGAGATCCCAGAGAATAGTGACCCACATGAGGATTTAACCAAATATGGAACCAGTTAGCAATTATAGGACAAGCCAGGATAGGAGATGGAGTTATTTAGAAAGATTTGTGGAAATTACTGTTGTCTTATGGATATGATCCCAGTCTACTGCATAGAAAATCAACAAGAGTGTTGTGGGAGCTGTATGAATGGACTTTCTTGGCTTCAGAGCTCTACTCTGAGTCTAAGGTATCACATAAATATCCAAATTTCCAGGGAATGATCAGGTTATACACAAATAACTCAGCATCTCAAAATTTAGAAATAACTGTTTCAACTCTGGATTAGAGCTTATATCTAGGAATCTTTGCAATAGGTCCTGGGCTGGCTTGACTTTATTATGCACCCCAGAAAAACCATGTTTGAATCCCAATCCAATCTTGTGGGGGGCAGCCATTTCTTTTAACCCTGATTCAACATTGTAGGGTGGAAACTTTTCATTAGATTATCTCCATGGAGATGTGGCACACCCAATTGTGGGTGTGACCTTTTGATTAGATGTAGATGTGACTCTACCCATTCAAGGTGGGTTTAGATTAGTTTACTAGAGTCTTTAAAAGGGAAAACATTTTTGAGAAACCTTAGAAATAACAGAGCAGACATAGACACTTGGAAAAACATATGCTTCAGAGCCAACACGAAACCCAGGCATTTGGAGATGCGGCACCCAGCAGACATCACCATGTGCCTTTCTATGAGATACTAAGTGGCCAGAACACAGAGTTGTGTCCTAGAGGAGCTAAGTGAAGGCCCACAGATGCCAAGTGAGGAACCCCCACAGGAAACAGAGATGGAAAGCAAGGGAGCCCAGGAGCAAGAAGCCAGCAGATGCCAGCCACATGCCTTCCCAGCTGACAGGTATTCTGGATGGCATTATCCTTTCTACAGTGACGATAACCTCTTGTTGGTGCCTTAATTTGGACATTTTCTCAGCTTTGGAACTGTAAACTTATAACTAAATAAATCCATTTTATAAAACAGACCTCTGAGTTTGTAAATTATCATTAGCTCATCTGAGTGAGGCATGATAATATTTGTCTTTTTGTTTCCGATTTTTCATTTAACATACTGTCTTCAAGTTGCAGGCCTCACAACTTCCTTCTTGCAGCTGCTCAGTTGTCCATTGTATGTATGCACCATGGTTCCCCCTTCCATTCCTCAGCTGGTGTGCCCTTGGGCCCCCTCCATCCATTGCAAATTGTGAACACTGCCCCAGTTTGCAAATGTCTATTCTGTCCCCACTCTCTGTTCCTCCAAATATATACCTAGTAATGGGGTTGCAAGATTTTGGAGCCTCACCCCTAGTCTCTTGTGGAACAGGCTGTACTTTTCAGCCTGCCCAGAAGATGGCACTCCTCAGCTGCCTATTTTCTCAGCCCTAAGAAGACAGGGTGTTATGGCTTTTTGGCAGAATCGCCTCTAAAGCAGTCAAAACAGTGGTCCCCAGTGGCATCTGATCAAGAGGGACTGAAACTGCAGGATCCCATATTCTTATTTTGCTGGCCAATATCTGGCTCAGTGTTGGTCTGTGTCCCCCTCTGTCCTTGTGGTGCAGGGTTCCTGCAGCCATCCCAGACCACAGCCTCCCCCAGGCAAGTGCTGGGCAGTCCACCACAGCTTCCTTTCATGGTGTTTAACAGGTGCCAGTAGCCATGGATGGAATTACTCACAATATCTGACCATGGTTTGTCAGTCTCTTCATTTTGTAGTTCTCTGGTCATTGTATTGACCTCCCCTGGCCTCCAGATCCCCAAACAGTTGATTCAGACAATTTCTACCTGGCTACTCTCTAGTTTTGGAAGAGGAGTAGGTTCTGCCTCTCGAGCCCTAATTCTCCATTCTGGAAGCTTCTTTCTAGTGTTATTTTAAATCTCCATAATTTTGCCTTTCATCCCCTTAATTTCTGTTATGTTTCTTTTTTAACTTTCTAATTCTTCTTTTTGTTCAGACGTTGTCTTCTTAATACCCTTTAGCTCTATATCCACCATTAGTTTATTTTTATCCACATTTTCCTTCAGCTTCTTGAATTAATTTAAGAGGTTTGTTTGAACTTCTTTGATTAATTGTTCCAAAGTCTGTCTCCTCTGAAATTTGTCCCCTTGACTGAACCATGTTTTCCTTTTTATTAGAATGGCTTGTAATTTTTTCACTGATTATTTTGATATGCTAACCATGAAGGTCAGTTTCTCCCTCTTGTTTAGGATTTTAGTGTAAATTAGCTGTGTGTTAAGGCTCTTCTTTGATCGTTGGTCCAACGTATATTGGCCTGTGTTTAACTGTCTAGGTTTTCTCAGTCTTCCATACTTGATTCTTGCCCTGTGCTATGCAGTACAATTTATAAGATTGCCCTTTTATGTGCAATTATTTCACCTTCAGGAGAAAGCTACTTTTCTTCTGTTCCTTCTCTGCAAATCCTGATCTGTTCTATTGGTTTTTGTGCAGAGTTTTCTCCCTAGCTCCCATAATTTGTATAATTTCTCTCCTTCACTGTGTCCCCTTTTTATTATACTTACCAATTCTGGGCCCTGTCCTGCCTTAAAGCAATTCTGTTTCTCTCTCTCCCACCCCCACCCCCTTTTTTCCCTGTGAGACTTTTCTACCTCTGCTTAGTTCTCTGTTGGCTATCCTGCCCCAAGAAGCCAGATTAGGTCAATACAAAAAGGTCTGGTTTTTTTTTTTTTCATTTTAGGTGATCCAGTAATCAGAGACTGGCTGGGTTTGTGCACTTCTTATCACAGTTCTCCCACAGTCTGTTTTATTCCCTTTTGTATGCACCCACTCCCTAGCCACTTGTGTTCTGCCCTCAGTCTCTGTGGATTTGTGTCCATGTGCCAGGCTACGCATGGGTTTCTAACCTGCTGCTGTGAGTGGCTCTATGGTGTGCCTGGACCATGCTCTGACTCTTAAGCTGTGCAGAACTGAATGAAGGGGAGGGTTCTGAAATGGTGGGTCTGGGTCATAGGCTGCTTACCTATTTTTAGTGTGCCTTTTTTCTTTTTCTTTGATTCAACATTTGTGGAGTCCTCCGGTCTCTATCACCCTCCAGAATTCCAAGCAAGTGTGTTTTATCCTTTTCTTAGTTGTTTTGAAGGGAGACTTTCCAGAAGATGTCTTACATCACCATGTTGATGACATTCCATGCATATTTCAAATTGTTAAATCTTCTTTTTCAATTGACTCCTTTATTTGTATGTAATATCCTTCTTTGTCCCTTGTAACAGTCTTTGACCTAAAGTCTATTTTAACTGATATAGTATTACTACATCAACTATCATTTGTTTACTATTTGCATGAAATCTTTTTTTCCATCCTTTCAGTTTCAACCTACTTGTGTGTTTCATTTTAAGATGAGCCTCTTGAAAATGACGTATAGTTGTGTTATGCTTTTTTTCATCTATTCATATCAATCTCTGCATTTTGATTGGAAAATTTAATCCATTCACATTTAAAGAAACTACCAATAAAACAGAACTCTTTGCTACAATTTTACTATTTGATTTTTGTTGTTCTTATACCTTTTTTGTCCCTCAATTGTTCCATTACTACCTACTTTCATATTTATTTGAGTTTTATAATGAACTGTTTTGAATCCTTTCTCATTTTTGTCTGTGTATTTTTCAGATATTTTCTTTGCAGTTCCCATGGGCTTACATTTAACTTCCTAACTCTATAACAGTCACATTTGATTTAATATCAATTTTACTTAAATAGTATACACAAACACTGTTTCCATGCTCCACCTTCCCCCCTTTTTGTTTCAGTTGTTACAAATTATATTTTTATGCATTGTACATCCCAAATCATAGATTTGTCATTACTTTTTATGCATTTGAGTTTTTAGAACCTACAAGAAATAAAAAGTGGAGTTATGTACCAAAAATTGAAAATGATAGTACTAGTATTTATAGTTACCCTTTTGATTTTCTTTACCAGGGATTTTTATTTCTTTATGCTTTTTATACATAAGCATCTGTATCTGATCTGGATGGGCCACAGTGGCTCAGCAGGCAGAGTTCTCACCTGCCATGCTGGAGACCCAGGTTCAATTCCCAATGTCTGCCCAGACCAAAAAAAAAAAAAAAAATACCCTGATCTACCAGTTTAAGTACTTTGCCACATTTGCCATATTACTCTATCTATCCATCTATCAGTCCATCTGTTTATCAATCTATTTGTCAATTTATCAACCCATCATCTGGACACTTGTGTGTAGGTTTTATACCTCATGTTTGTTGTATACTTCCATGTACATTTCCTAAGAACAAGGATGTTCACTTATGTAACCACCTTAAATAAAGTTATCAAGTTTAAAAAATGTAACATTGATATAAAGCTTATAGTCTGTAATTCCAGTTTTTTATATGTCCCAATAATGTCCTTTTGCCATTTTTCTCATCCTTTGTTAGATACCATCGATGGTCACATATCACAGTTATTGGCATTGTCTCTTTCATTGCTCTTTCTTGTTTTAAAAATTGTGGGAACATATACACAACATAAACCTTCCCATAATAACCACCCTCTAGCACACCATTCAGTGGGATTATTCACATTCATGATTTTGTGGTACTGTTACAACCTTCCATTATTAGAATGTTACCATCTCCCCGTTTGAAATCCTATACCCCATATGCATTCTCTCTTCAGTCTCCCTGCCTCCTGCCCCTGGCAATCTAATACTCTAACTTCTGTCTCTATGAGCTTACATGACTTCTGTATTTTCTTTGAAGCTACCATGGGGCTTAAATTTGGCATCCTAAGTCTATTCAATCTTTTTTGTTGTGATACCAACTTAACTCCAATGGTGTACACAAAATATGTTCCTATACCCCTATATCCCCCCACCTTTATATATTTCTTGCCATAAATTACATATTTATCCTTGTGAGTCCAAAACCAGTGATTTATCATTGCATATTATGCATTTGCCTTTCAAATACTGTAGAAAGTAAAAAGTAGAGTTATAGCACTGGCATTTATATTTACCCATGTCATTACCTTTCCTGGAGAACTTGATTTCTTCAGGCAATTTCAATCTATTATCTATTGTTCTTCCTTTTCATCCTTAAGAGCTCCCTTTAGCATTTCTTGTAGGGCCAGTCTAATGTTGGTGAATACACTTCTTCTCTTTCTTCTCCCTCTGGGACTCCCATAATGCATATATTAGTATACTTGACACAGTTCTCTTTGGCTCTTTTTACTCTTTTTCATTCTTATTTCTTTCTGTTCCTCAGCCTGAATAATTTCTATTGTCTTGTCTTTGAGTTCTCATCTGCTGTTAAAGCCATCTAAGGAATTTTTATTTCAGTTATTGTGGTCTTCAGCTCCAGTATGTCTGTTTGGTTCCCCTTTTTTTTTTTTTTCCCACTAATGTGGTTTTTAATGATGGCACAATAGAGAAGTACAAGGTTTTACTAGCTTGAGCTAAAAGTTGCAAAAGGTGGCCATTTACACATTCAAGTAGCCTCACAATAGAAATGTATTTCAGGCTGCCAAGGCTGTAGAAAATCTGCAAAACAGGATGGGAGTTGTTTCTTGTATTTAGTAGGATAAAAAGATTAATTGCCAACTAAGCACTGAGACCATACTTATTTTTTTGAAAAAAGGTTTCTTTTGTTCTGGTGACGATTTAATCTTCCTTATCTTGTAGTTAGGTGAGAAATATAATGAAATTTGCTTTCTCGAGTTTGCATTTTCTTGTTATGCACATTTTGTTTCAGTAGGATGCCATCTGTTAAGGCTGCAGTAGTCTTCTTGGATCTTTCTGAACTGTGTTGTGATGCATGTGTTTGAGAGCTCAAAAACTTGCCTACTTAAAGCATTTAGTTGTCATTTGTTACTGTTAGACAAGATATTATCAATGTATCCTTTTCATATACCCTGCCATCAAACCCATTAACATCCCTGATCCTCATCAGATACCAGGTTTTAAAATTTGGGAGAAGATGGTAGTAAAAAAAAGTTCTTGCACAAACCATCCACTCCATAAGCATGGGCTTGTGCCATAGCTTTTCCCCTATAACACTAAATTTCTTCTTTAGGTAACTGACCTTTAAATTTCCTCCATACTAAAAGAACAAACCATGTAAAGGAGATTCACCCTTTTCCTAGAATAGTCCTCATTTTCAAATTTTAGCTCTGTTACATAATAAAATCTCATTCTGTTCCCTATGTCTTTTTCAAATCTTGATGAAGAGCAGAGTCCTCTTTACTAGAGCTATCCATGATTCTCAGCTCTGGTTGTGTGTTGCATTGTCTACCAAGTAGAGTGGAATGGAAGGTGTAAGCAGGCAGGAGGATTCAGGTGGACTTTTAGACACTTTCCTCTAAATCCACTGGTGGATTATGCCCCCAGCTCTCTCCCAGACATATGATGACCCAGTGCATCCTAGTTCCCTGTTCACACAGCTTATCAGTGAGGAAGAAGACTTGTCTATACCTTCATTATTCAAACTCAGTTGGCTCTCTAGTATTACCAATTAACACAGGAACATATCCATCTCTAAATAAATGCTACTGCATTATTTTTTCTAAAGGTGCCTCTGCTTACTTGTTTCTAAGCCACCTCAATCTTTCCAGTTTCAAGGATGGAATGTTACTATTAAAAT
Organism: Myrmecophaga tridactyla; assembly: GCA_004026745.1. Lineage (NCBI taxonomy): Eukaryota > Metazoa > Chordata > Mammalia > Pilosa > Myrmecophagidae > Myrmecophaga > Myrmecophaga tridactyla. The sequence goes on from PVIY010044179.1 coordinate 13,995, forward strand.
CCCTATTTACTGTTATGGGTTATTTAATCATAAAGTTGATTTACCCAGTAGTTTCACAGTACTTTGTACTTTAGACATCAGTTCAGGAAACTTACACTTTGTCAGTGTTCATCATTGTCTTCATTCTCCACACAACAGGGTGGAATCACCAAAGAGATCATGTCAGCTGCTAACTTAAGGTTGTGAGCAAGACAAAGTTACTACATATTTCTTTTTCTTCAGAATTGTGCAATGTTTTCTATGAAGTTTGAAGTGCAGACTGTGGATGAATAATGATACAGAACTTATCTGGGTGTACAAGAGTCTGAAAGACATTCTTCCTGAAAATACAAATGTATAACAGAGAGAAGAGAATTATTGAATAGGGTGCTTCACTTACAGTCTAAATTGGATCTGATTATTCTCCTATTACAAAGGAGAGAGTTCTTTCAATAGGACATCTACATACTAAGAGATAGTATGGCAGTTAATTTCAGTGCAAGACTGAATCAAGCTTTCTATATTTTGGAAAAAGCTTCTCTTTTTTTTTTTAAATGAAAACTAGAACCTCTTTACTAGGTTATTGAATTTAAAAATGGAAAATCCTACTATCTAAAATGGCTTTTTACATAAAGTAGAATTTCTAATTGACAGACTTGGAAATCAGTCTGAATTGAACATTGTTCTAGTTTTCTAGCTGCAAGAATGCAATATACCAGGAAAGGAATGCCTTTTAAAAGGGAGAATTTAATAAGTTGCAAGGTATACAGTTCTAAGGCCAAGAAAATGTCCCAATTAGAACAAGTCTATAGAAATGTTCAATCTAAGACATCCATGGAAAGATACCTTGGTTCAAGAAAGCTGATGATGTTCAGAGTTTCTCTCTCAGCTGGGAAGATACATGGAAAGCTAGATTCCTAGCTTTCTCTATAGGAATCGTCAATGGTTTTCCTGGGGCTCTGTCCATTCTGTTGGGTCTGTCAGTTCTGTTGGCTCTGTCTATTCTGGTGGGCTCTGAAGTTTTTTCCCAAAATGGCTCCCTCTTAAAGGCTCCAGGAAGCAACCCCACCTTGAATAGGTAGAGACACATCTCCATGGAAACCACCTAATCAAAAGTTCCCACCCACAAGTGGGTGAGTCATATCTCCATGGAAACAGTAAAAAAGATTCCATCCAGGAATATTGAATGAGGATTAAAATACATGGCTTTTCTGGGTACATAATAGCTTCAAACCAGCACACTCTGTGTCCCAGAAATCCTGAAAGACAGGGTTTCTACTACTCCTTTTGGTCTGGGGGAGAACATGGTTGTCTCCTTTGTTGCCATTCCTTCTCCTTTTCCTGGGGTGGAGGTGCTCACTCATGGCAGCTGGTGGAGGGTAGGAAGGGGCACCCCTTTGTGAAAAGAAGGAACAGAGGATTAGTTTTTTGGCACCTGCCATGACCACCCTCTCAGGACTTGTCTCTCACTACTGGTGGTGAACAGCCCTGGTACTCTGCTACTTCTGCATCTCCTCCAGGTCCCCATGTCTCGGGCGCTGTGGTACTGCCCCTTCATGGCTGCCCAGTGGTGTGACAGCAGCCATGCCCCTTTTGGTTCCTTTTACAATTTTTCCCCTTCATTGAGAATCTCATTTTCTTCATTTATCATCTCCTTATATCTTTTAATCCTTTCCCCAAGTTTTCCTTCAGCTGTTTGAGCATACTGAATATCATTTTTAAAAAGTCTTTCTCTGGCATGTCCACATGGCTGATTGTGTTCTTCATTAATATTTCCTGAAGTTTTATCCTGTGTCCTTGCTTGGTCATAATTTCCTGTTTCTTTGTTTTGTCATCTTTGGTTGTACACTGAACATTTTAATATTTTAATGTGTTATCTCTGGAATTTATTCCCTGATCTGTATGTTCCTTAAGTTTGTATCCAGCTAGTGATGTGATGGAGATTTCCTTGAATATCAAGAGCTAACAAAAACAAATAGTTCAATAGAAAAATGCTTCCCACAGTCTTTGAAAATTGGATCTGTCTTGGCTCTTTCTCTCCTTCAGAGTTTAGCCCTCTTATCATGAAGATTCACTTGAGGCAAAAGCACAGAGACTTCTCTCTTTTTGAGTATGCATCTTGTCCTGGGAATATTCTCCCAGCCTTAGGACTTCCCTCATCCATTTACAGGAATCCTAATGCTCCCTGTATCTCTATAGAATATATGCTTCCCCACCCTTCCTTGCTGCTCTATTATATGTGCTGTGGCTAGTAATCCTTTGCCCAGGCTGCTTCAATTTGATTGTTTCTTACACTGCATTAGCTGTCCACAAGCAGCTTATGCATACAGGGCAAGTTCTGAGACAGCCAGCCATAAATGAGTATCCTGACTTAGTCTTTCAGGCTCTTACCCAATAGATTGCACATAAGGGTTACTCTCTTCCCTCCAGAACAGGGCTATGGACCCACAATGAGAACCAGGCAGGTCCTACAATGATCAGGGAAAGGGGAGGGGAGAGGAAGGGTACAACAAGCTTCTACCCCTTTTTTTCTTAACCTTTACAATTGGCTATGGAGTTTATTTTCTCATCTTAGTTTCTTCCATTCTTTTTTTTTCTTTTTATTTATTGCTTTGTTTATTAGAAAAGTTGCTGGTTTACAGGCAGAAAGTACAGCATTCCTATATTCTCTCATTTTTTTTTACTTTTTTTGTGTGTAATATAACATATACAAAGCAAAGAAAGAAAAAAGCAATATTTTTCAAAGCATTCTTCAACAAGTAGTTACAGAATAGATCCCACAGTTTGTCATGAGCTACCATTCCATCATCTCAGATATTCCCTTCTAGCTGCTCCAGAACACTGGAGGCTAGAAGGAATAAATACATTTTTTAATCATCACAATACTTTTTTTCCCTTTTTTTGTGAAAAATAATGTATATACAAAAAAGTGATAAATTTCAAAGTATATCACAACAATTAGTTGTACAGCAGATTTCAGAGTTTGGTATGGGTTTCAATTCCACAATTTTAGGTGTTTATGTCTGGCTGCTCTAAGATACTGGAGACCAAAGGAAATATTAATATAATGATTCAGCAATCATATTCATTTGTTAAACCCTACCTTCTCTGTATAACTGTACCATCACCTTTCATCTTTCTCTCATTCTTTAGGGGTACTTAGGCTATCCCCATTCTAAATTTTTCATGTTGGAAGGGACTGTTGATAATATGGGATAGTGTAATAGAACAAATTGATGTCTGGAGAGGCTGATCCCTCTGCATTTCAGGATTTATCTATTCCAGGGACCCATCTGGAGGTTGTAAGTTTCTGGAAAGTTACCCTAATGCATGGGACCTTTGTAGAATCTTACATATCACCCTAGGTGTACTTTAGGATTGGCAGGAAAGATTTTGGTTGGGGTTTGGCAAGCTATGCTAGGTAGCAATGTCTAACTGAAGCTTGCATAAAAGTGACCTCCAGAGTAGCCTCTCAACTCTATTTGAACTCTCTTAGCCACTGATACTTTATTAGTTACACTTCTTTTCCTCCCTTTGGTCAGGATGGAATTGTTGATCCCATGGTGCCAGGGCCAGACTCCTCCCTAGGAGTCATTTCCCGTGCTGCCAGGGAGACTTTCACTCCTGGATATCATGTCTGACATAGGTGGGAGGGCAATGATTTCACTTATAGAATTGGGCTTATAGAGTGAGGTCACATCTGAGCAACAAAAGAGGTCCTCCAGAAGTAAGTCTTAGGCATACCAATAGGTAGACTGAGCTTCTCCACTATCTATATAAGCTTCACAAGAATAAGCCTCAAGATCAAAGGCTTAACCCATTGATTTGGGTGTCCCTAATGTTTGACACAGTATCAGGAGAGTCCTGATGGTAAAGTTTTTTAGTTCCATATAATTTCTCCCATCCCTCAAGGGACTTTGCCAATATTTTTTTATTATCTGCTTAATATACTCTAGGATGTATCTTGTAGGCATTATGTTAAACTGTGTAGGATTAGAGGCTTTCTCTGAAATGGCTGACTGGTTCCACATTTGGGCTCCCTGTGTTTGGATTGTTTAAAGGATTTATCCAGACAGGTTGAGTTAGATAATGTGCTACAGGCAATTTAGGTTCTTTCATTCCTTGGTCTCAAAGATTAGATGAGGTTCTAAACTATAGACAATGTCTTTCTTGTTCCCTTAATCTAGACCTGTTAGGCTTCATTCTTATCTCTAAAGAACAGGTTACAGATATGAAAAGCAGCCCCTCAAACTCCAGAAATAATAATTACCACTCGGGACTAAATGTGCCTGTTATAAGAACTTACAATCTAGGCCCCTGTTTTCTTAAAAGTATTTTCTAAAGGAGACTATACAATAATTATTCTTTCATTTCTGGCTTATTTTGCCTCACCAAATATTCCACAAGTTCATTTACATCATTGCAAGATTCTCTTCTTTTTATAGCAGAACAATATCTGATTATATATATACAAACTATCATTCACCAATCTACTTCTGTCAGTACATCCTTCAGTTACCTGCATTCATTAGGCAACATATATAATGCCCAAAGTCCACAGTCTATCAACACTCTAAATTTTAGATAATTTCATTGTTCCCAAGAGAAAGATAACCAATAAACACACCCTCACCAAATAGGAAATCTATACCTTCCTTAACTCATCCCTCCCCCCATTATTTACCCCTGTTGTTGTTGTGGTACTGCTGATGTTTTCCTGTTAAACATAGCCCATAGCATACAGTAGCAGTTTCTCCCCTGTACCCTGGACTTAACTCTTTGTACACAAATCATACCTTTGAAGTAGTTCTTGCAAGAACTTATTTATATTTCTAGTGTTAATCAGTGGAACACATAGGGCTATACAATTCCTTTCAAATCATGTTCACCTTCAATATGACGATATTACTTATAGACCTACTAGAGAATCACCTTCACTTCTATCTACTCCCTTACATTTGAGTTCTACCCCATTAGCGAACCATTCACCCATCTGTAGCTTCTATTTATCTCTAAGTCCCTTATATTCTGTATTATAAGCCTCTGATCTTACCTTAACAATGGTCATAAAAGTGGAGTTATACAGTGTCTATCCTTTTGTGTCTGGCTTATTTCACTCAGCATTATGTTCTCAAGGCTCATCCATCTTGTCCTGTGCTTCAGGACATCATTCCTTCTTACTGCTGCATAATATTCCATCATATCTATATGCCATATTTTGTTAATCCAGTCATCTATTGTTGGGCATTTGGATTGTTTCCATCTTTTGGAAACTGTGAATAATGGTGTTATGAACATTGGTGTGCAAATGCCTGTTTGTGTAACTGCTTTCAGCTCTTCTGTGTATATACCAAGTAGTGCTATTGCTGGGACATAGGGCAACTCAATATTTAGTTTCCTAAGATACTTCCAAACTATCCTCCATAGAGGCTGTACCATTTTCACGTTATCACCAGTGGTGCATAATTATCTCAATTTCTCCACATCTTCTCCAACACGTGTAGTTTCCTGTTTGGTTAATAGAAGCCATTCTTATAGGTGTGAGGTGGTATCTCATTGTGGTCTTGATTGGCATTTCCCTTATAGCTAATGAAAATGAACATCTCTCCATGTGCTTTTGAGCCATCTGCTTTTGCTCTTCATAAAAATGCCTATTCACATCTTTAGCCCATTTTATATTTGGGTGGTTTGTTTCTTTGTTGTTGAGTTGTATGATTTCTTTATGTATACAGGATATCAAACCTTTGTCTGATGTGTGATTTCCAAATATTTTCTCCCATTGAGTTGGCTGCCTCTTCACCTTTTTGATAAAGTCTTTTGAGGTGCAGAAGCATTTGATTTTGAGGCATTCCCATTCATCTATTTTTTCTTTTGTTGCCTGTGCTTTGG